>JAXCGZ010019113.1:0-99050 GCA_037179515.1 Halocaridina rubra
GGTGGCAGAGTACAAATTCAAGAAACAGAGAATGAGAGAGATCTAGTAGTAAACATACTGGCAGATTTGTCTCCAGAAATGCATATAAATGGCATAGTAAGGGCAGCACATGCTTTCTTAACAAATATAAGGGTAGCCTTCAGGCACATGGACAAGGAAATGTTCAGAAATATTTATGTAACCTATGTGAGGCCAAAACTTGAATATGCAGCCCCCTTTTGGTATCCGCAATTGACAAAGCACATGGTTAAGCTGGAAAAAGTTCAAAGACATACCACGAAACTGGTGCAAGAAATACCCAATCTCAATTATGATGAGAGGCTGAGGGAATCAGACTTACCTTCACTCGAAGCTACAAGATTGAGGGGGGGATATGGTGACAGTTTTTAAATTCCTACATGGTTATGATAGAGTGGATAGGTATCGATATTTTGATATGGCTGGCCCTAGAACTAGAGGTCTTAGTTTGGAGCTTGGTAAGAAAACTTTTTTGCAGGATGTAAAAAAGTACTTTTTTAGTGTAAGAGTAGTTGATAAGTGGAATTCTCTAAGTGAGGAGGAAGTTAATGCTAACTCAATCCATAGTTTTAAGGAAAAGTATGATGAGTATCACTAAGTACAAAATGGAACCGATCAAGAGACGGGAAGTCACAATTAGATAATTAAACAGATTTTCTTCTGAAATGACCGGTTAAGCAGTTAAGAATAAAATATAACAGAAACAGGTGGGTGTCTCCTCCGATACAAATTTGAATTTTCCTTCAAGTAAGCTTTTGTGTTGCATTTTATTTCTTCTCAGATTACCTAAGTCAAATTTTAAGTAAGGATATGTGTTAACAGAAAAGAGATGAACTATCTAAGTTAGTACTCATATGAAGATATAGAAATTCTGTGTGAAGCTTAAATAGAAACTTTTCTCTTATTTTTTTCTCTATGTTCTGTGTAAGACAAAACATCAAAATGAAGGCATCTCTGTCCCTAACCTCCATCCAATGGTTGGGGGAGGGGTGGTAGAGGATCCCCAGGGGATGAAGGAGAAGGAGTGGCTGTTAGAAGACTGAAGTAAAAAGTCAAGGAATTGAAGACACCTGGAATAAACCTAGATGATAAAATTCAGAATAAGGGTAAAGGAATGAAAGTGAATGAAACACTTACAGAAGAAATAAGATTTTTGGAGGAAGCAAATAAAGCACAAGGGCAAGAGAGAAAAGAAGTAGAAAAATGAATAAAGAAGCTGCATGGGGAAAAGAGAGAACTAGAGACCAAAATTTCTAAACAAGAAGATAACAACAAACAGCTGATTGACAACCTGAATGAAATAAATGTTAGTTCACTGCTCTCTTCTGAGAGAAACAAGATTGCAGCTTGGAATGTCCAGATAAAAGAAAACATCGAACAGTTTAGGAAAGAGTTTCAGGAGCTGAATACGGAACATGATGCCACGAAAACTTTCTTTGCAGATGCACTAAAGGGGAATGTGGAAGTAAAAAAGGCTGTGAGGGTGGCGGCACTGGAAAGCATACAAACGGTTGACTATAAAGCTACAGTAATAGAAAAATGAAAGACGTAATGGAAAGGGCTAATCCACTGATTAAACAGGCACTTGATAAGAAGAGAATACAGTGGTAATCTCATGTATAAGTGAATCTCAGGAGTCAACATGGCAGGGGAGACTTGAAAATAAAGCTAGGATATTAAACCGGATTGTGACAGCGTGTTTTGCTCCAAGTCACCAGAGGTCTATTACTGATGACTTATTAGTTATTTTAGTTTATATTTCAGGATATAGCTAATTTTAAATATATCTTGTTTAATATTCTTGTACATGTAGAAAGCATGATCCCAATGCAAAAATTTTCCTCCTATTTCTCTATTCTCTGTTTTCTCTCATGTAGTAATAACGTAATGATAATGTATCTAGTAAATACATCGCTTACTCAATTTTCTTATGATAAAAGTGCTCTTGCTGATTAATTTTGTTATATTATAAAAATTCTTCTAGCTGATAATTTTGTTATAAATTTGACCCTACTGATATGTCACTAGCCTGTCTAGATACATTTCAGTAGCTTCTTTACTATTTGAATATTTAAAATTCCTTCTCCTGCAATGCAAAAAACGCTCTGGAGATTACCACCAATAACCTATTTTGCCCATAAATATTCCTCATTTCTTTTGTTTGCTTCAGCTTGTTGCAACCAAAATACTGTCTCTCCCTTGCATCTCTGCCATAATTGCCTGCCAGGGACCACCACTACAGTAGGCCTTCGAATTTTATATGAACAAGCTACTGCTCTGAATATACACCCTAAAGGCCGGCCAAATAATGACATCACCATGAGGGATGCTTAATCACTCAAGTGGTGGCCAAACATCCCAGAGGCAAGATCTCGCCTCAGCAGTCACGCTAACTCCATACTTTATTTACGTGGCGTCTGCACAGGAATTCATCTGGCACAAGTAAGGCGAGAGATAGTTGAAGGTAAAGCTCGCTGGTCAAGCAAATTGGGAATTCAAGAAACTGGTTAAATCCTAAGAAAATAATCTGTTCTATTCCCATACAAAATGCACTTTTGTAGATTACCCAACTGAAATCTCATTTGTCAAATTTAATTCCTTGACCTGGAAATTACCGCCGATATACATTGATAAGTAATTTCTTTCGTTGTGAGTGCCCAAATAAAATTTTGCCCTCAAAAGATTGCTCATTACCACGTAAAAATCTATACCTTCTAAGGAGTTCTAATTTCATTTCACCCCTTTCTATTATCGTAAATAAAGTGTTTTAGGTCAATACTCGTAAATAAAGTGCTTTATGCAATAAATTGCAAATAATTAATCATTTAAATAAGGTGTTTTACACTATAAATTGCAAATAATTAATAAGTATTTTTGCCCTGTTGGCATTGACAAACATTTTTTGTTAACCATAAATTAATGAATACATTCTGTATTTATCTTGCTAATTCTTCATTTATTGGGAATAGAGTGTTATGAGTTATAAGTTGCAAATAGTGTACTTCATAAGGTGTTTTTGCCCTTCTGGCATTGCAAACATATCTTGCTAATCAAAATTGATTCTCCCTTTATCATAAATAAAATGTTTTTCTATATAAATTGCAAATAATTACTAAGTAAGTTCGACCCTATTGGCATTACAAACATTTCTTGTCACCCACAATTGAAGGAATGCATACTGTATTTGTCTTGCTGATTCCTCATTTATTGTGAATAAACTATTTTATGCTCATGCCTGCAAATAATTAATGATTTTGTATGCTCTTATGGTAGCGTAAATATATTTGATTAGCTGTAACTAACCAATATATTTTCATCCAGTAGAATATTGGAAACTCATTATTTGTGTGTTCGTGCCTTCAGTTTTCCCATTATTAACGGTGTGTCGTTTCTGCTTCTGCAACTGCAGTGTCCTCTATTCTACTCTATTCAACTCTGCCTGTGTGACAGAGGTGATCGTCGAGTTGAGGCCAAAGTCTTGGCATCCGTCTGTGGTGCCAGGAATCGAAATCGTCCTCACCACCTATGGGATTCAAGGCTGCATTCAATAAATTTTAATTTTTATATCTGTTCCAGTTTTCCAAAATTAATTAAATTTTTGTAATGTGTCATTGCATTTCCAAAATTAAAAGAAAGTTGAATTCTAAGTTTCATTTAACCGAGTAGTGGTAGTAAAGGTGGGGTGTGCAAGTAATATTGTCGTATGGCATATCATAGATGCCTATAGCCTCACATGGCATTTCATAGATGCCTATAGCCGCTAGAGGGCAGAGGGAACACCCAGATACCTGCCGCCACAGGACTGGCACACAGAGCCCGCGTTAGTCAGAAGTCAGCCTTCGCCCGGGGGCAGAAGTCACAGAGACGTGGGGGGAGGGGTTCCGGTTGATGCATCAACTCCCTCCCATTGTCCAGCCCGTATCCAGATGAAAAGAGGTTTTGGGTGTCTCGTCACAACCTGGACCTACCCCGAAGAGTTAGGTGGGGATAGCAGGAAATTAGATGAAGTTATATTCCAAGACCTAGCAATAATGGGTAATTGAGGGGCTGGGGAAATGAAAATCCCCAAAAATTAAAAATGAAAAGTAGGAAAGAAAAACTCCCCATACATATAATAACTCTAGTGACGATGAAAAAAAGGGATTGAAAATCCCTATCATAGAAAATAATTAAGAAAGTTAAAAAATAAAAAAAAGTATTTTCCCCCACGTATTCGAACTGATAAAAATGGGAAAGAAAATGTCCCCACCGTCTTTGACAATGATTGGTGGAAGAACAAATATTGTAATTTTAATTTTTTTATAATTTTAAGATAGCTTTAAGCAGTTTACAGCCTCAAAGACTCCCTTAGATTTTTAAGTTTATTAGAATAAGTATCATTGATCAATTGTGCATGTTGAATTCTATTTATTTTCTCACTATAATGTGTGTTAAATGTTACAATTTGCAAAAATCATAATAAATTGTATTTTAGAGTACAGTGTTGCCTCACTTATCGCGGTAATTCGGTTCCGGGACCCGCCGCGAACCAGGAAATCCACGAAGTAGGATCCGCCTATATGTACATAGATATTTTAATATATTTTTACGTTTACACTGTATAAACCCTCACTGCACTGTTAAAAAAACACCCTTTACATTATAAATAACAGCAAGCAACGTAAATTTTTATGAAAGTGATAGATAAAATTACAGTGAATGAGGTGATAATGACGTGACATACATATCATTTACAATTATTTTTTCGTTTACGTACTGTATAAACCCTCCCTGCACTGTTAAAAAAAACACCCTTAACATTATAGATAACAGCAAGCAACGTAAATTTTTATGAGTGATAGGAAAACTTACCGTGAATGTGATGATGACGTGACATACATACTCATTTACAATTATTTTTTCGTTTATGTACTGTATAAACCCTCCCTGCACTGTTGAAAAAACACCCTTTTACATTATAAATAACAGCAAGCAACGTAAATTTTTATGAAAGTGATAGATAAAATTATGGTGAATGAGGTGATAATGACGTGACATACATACTCATTTACAATTATTTTTTCGTTTACGTACTGTATAAACCCTCACTGCACTGTTAAAAAAAACACCCTTTACATTATAAATAACAGCAAGCAACGTAAATTTTTATGAAAGTGATAGATAATATTACGGTGAATGAGGTGATAATGACGTGACATACATATCATTTACAATTATTTTTTCGTTTACGTACTGTATAAACCCTCCCTGCACTGTTGAAAAAACACCCTTTACATTATAAATAACAGCAAGCAACGTAAATTTTTATGAAAGTGATAGATACAATTACGGTGAATGAGGTGATAATGACGTGACATACATACTCATTTACAATTATTTCTTCGTGTACGTACTGTATAAACCCTCCCTGCACTGTTAAAGAAACACCCTTTACATTATAAATAACAGCAAGCAACGTAAATTTTTATGAAAGTGATAGATAAAATTACGGTGAATGAGGTGATAATGACGTGACACACATACTCATTTACAATTATTTTTTCGTTTACGAACTGTATAAACCCTCCCTGCACTGTTAAAAAAAACACCCTTTACATTATAAATAACAGCAAGCAAGGTAAATTTAAAAAAAAATGAAAATACTGAAAATGTTTGTTTTCAATATTTTAATATTTTTGCATATACCCATAAAATAAAATAATAATTTATCCCAAACAAAAACCGCGATAGAGTGAGAACGCGAACCAAGAAGCGCGAATAACCGGGGTAACACTGTAGTTAAATAACGTAATTGTGATGTTAAGTTTTTCTGTTTAAATATTATCATAGCTTCAAGTCATGATTTAATCTTTGCAGATCATAGCCAACTGTATTTATATTATGCAAATAACGTAATTATGTTCATTGAGTTCTCCTATCAGTTTGTCCTTGAATAGTAATTACATATTGTAATTGTGAATATTTTAAACTCTCTTTTCACATGACAAGTGTTTTGTTTTAGAAAGTAATTGCATATGTCATGTCCGAATGTATTGTGTACTATTTGAGTAATGTAATAGCTTAATTAGCTTTGTTCTTAAATAATTTTCTCGATGCTTACTAGCTATATATTGCAATTGTGAATACTTAATTTTTATTTTTTGACATTAATTACAATGCTTATTATAAGGAACATATTTTTCTTTTATCACTTTTTTTGCATAGTAATTATGATATTCCAGTAATCTGTTTAGATAATTATATGAGATTGTAATGGTTTCATAAGTTAGTTCATTAGATAGTTCTGCCCCATTTTTTTTTTTTTTTAAATAATGATAGATGAAAAATCATAAGGCTCTCATGAAAGTAGTTATGCTTAGTCCAAAATATTGGATATATTTCAGAGTGGTGGGGGGGCTGTCGTATGGCATATCATAGACCTATAGCCTCACACGTCATTTAATAGATGCCTATAGCCGCTAGAGGGCAGAGGGCGCATCCAGATACCCGCCACCAAGAGACAGAGAATGAGAGAGATTTAGTAGTAAACATACAGGCCGATTTGTCTCCAGAAATGCATATAAATGGCATAGTAAGGGCAGTATCTGCTTTCTTAGCAAATGTAAGGGTAGCCTTCATGGACAAGGAAATGTTCATAAATATTTATGTAGCCTATGTGAGGCCAAAATTTGAATACGAAGCCCACTTTTGGAATACGCACTTGAAAAAGCACGCAGTTAAGCTGGAAAAAGTTCAAAGACATGCCACGAAACTGGTGCCAGAAATACACAATCTCAGTTAAGAGGAGAGGCTGAGGGAGTTAGACTAACCATTACTCGTATCTAGAATAATGATGGGGGATATGGTGACGGTTTTTAAACTTCTTCATGTTTATCATAAGAGTGGATAGAGATCGATATTTTGAAATGGCTAGCACTAGAACTAGAGGTATTAGTTTGAAGGTTCGTAAGAAAACTTTGCAGGATGTAAGGGAGCACTTTTTTAGTATAAGAGTAGTTGATAATTGGAATTGGCTAAGTGAGGAGGTTGTTAGTACTAATTCAATCCATAGTTTTTAGGACAAGTATGATGATAACTAAGTAAAATATAGAATCGACCAGGACACGGGAAGTTACGAGCTTGGGCTCTTTCCCGCAATAACAATTAGGATATTACGCGAGCGCACATACATACATACATACATTATATATATATATATATATATATATATATATATATATATATATATATATATATATATATATATATATATATATATATATATATATATATATATATATATATATGGGCTTTTCCTACCATTTTAGACTGTATATTAACAATTCAGTGTTATTAATAATATATATATATATATATATATATATATATATATATATATATATATATATATATATATATATATATATATATATATATATATATATATATATATATATATATATATATATATATATATATATATATATATATATATATATATATAACAATCTCCATCTTGTGGTGAGAATATTTCACGGAAGAGCATATAAAAGTAGTGGAATACTCAGTGAGCGTACGGGTTGAAAAATGATGCCACATAAAGATGGCCACTGCCCCTCCTTTCTCATGATCTGGTGAAGGGGAAGCTATATCAACCACGTTGGTAGATGCACTCAAAACCTCTTCGATGGGAGGGAGGTGCTCTATTGACTGCGCTAACCATTGGGGGGATTATCTCAAGTTATAGATTATGAAGATAATCTTGCAATGAATCATTTCAACGGTTCTATACTACTGGCACACCTACAACCGACGACTTTCTCTCTCTCTCTCTCTCTCTATTTCGAGTAAAATGATTGAATAATTGCCAAGAGATGAAAATGAAGTCTAATTAAAAACTTGTCTTAAGCCCGTTCTGTGTCATTACCAATCAGAGTCCATTGATATTAATTAATTCCGTTACAAATTTAGGCAAAAAATTTGGCTAAACGGTTTTAAATACCAGAGTATCGCGCTGTCCATTTTTTGTTTTTGACTACACATGTGGGGACTTTCAACGCAATATAAAATACTACTACTACTACTACTACTAATAATAATAATAATAATAATAATAATAATAATAATTTTCTATGATACTGAAGATGATCGTACAAAACTCTCTGACAGACACACTTTTAATTTGTAGGTAAGGACGTGCTTGTGTCACACCTGCTGTTCATTTACATTTTTCTTGAATCGCCTGTCACGTCTTATGCTGATTTTCAATGGTATAAAGTCTTTCATGCCTTCTATGAGAATGACTACGGAATTTGTGGTGAGGATGGTAAAAATAAGGATCATTTCAACTGGTAATATTTTGTATTCCCAATATAAACATTATTATTATTATTATTATTATTATTATTATTATTATTATTATTGTTATAGAATTTATTCACCAAAGACGAAATTAATAATGAGTAATCTAAGTAATATTTTTGTGTATGAGTCATGACAAATACATTTAAATAAAATGGCCTGAACAAGTAAAAATGACGTCATCATCGTGGAGCCAACAATACAGACGAATTTACGTTCAACCAATCGGCTTGAAGGGCAATGATGACGTCATCAACGGAGCCGTTCTTAAGAGATGACAAAAAATCTCTAATTAGATATGACTTGAGAAATGATTTCCCCCCTTGATCTAACTCTATACATGGTAATTTATACAACATCCTAACTTACCCAATTAAATATCAACGATATTCAGCAGTCTTACGCGTATATTGGCTTTTATTTACAGAATTATGAAGCAGGCCTTGGGGGGAGGCACCATTTTTTTTTATTCAGATAACTGTACATGGAGACGTGCACATGGGCACTCCCAGCGATATTGCAGTTGTTAAACATTACAGTCTGTATCTGGTTATGTATAAATAAAATATAAATAGAACTTTCAATTCATTTTAAATATCATAGCAAGTAATTAAGAATTAAATATAGTGTAATAATTGATCGATGGCAAAAGAGCACTCGGCGATTATTAATTAAGAGTAATATATTATGGTTTACATGTATTAATGACAGAAAAGCACTCTGCGATTATTGATTAAGAGTAATATTTGTAACAATAATTTTCAACAGCCCATGCCGAGTGCTATCATTTAAGTTAAATCTCCACTTTACCACAGTACCACTGCAGACAATTTGAAGCAGATATAGAATAACAATTTTCAGGTCAGAGTAATAAGTAGGTGTATATATATATATATATATATATATATATATATATATATATATATATACTATATATATCTATAATATATATATATTATATATATATATATATATATTATATATACTAATTAGATGAGCAATAGACATACCACTGGGGCTTCATGGTCACCCATATCTAGGAGAGAGAGAGAGCGAGAGAGAGGAGAGAGAGAGAGAGAGAGAGAGAGAGAGAGAGAGAGAGAGAGAGAGAGGAGAGAGAGAGAGAGAGAGAGAGAGAGAGAGAGAGAGAGAGAGAGCGAGAGAGAGAGAGAGAGAGAGAGAGAGAGAGAGTGTTTGTGGTATTCATTTCAGCACAAGGAATTATTAGTTCTCCCACCGATAGAGATGCATACACGCATACCTCATACTGGATAAAAACTTACTTAGAAGGAAGGGAACAGAGGGTTAGAGGAAGACACTCAGTGTCTGAATGGAGAAGAGTTAGTAGTGGAGTTCTACAGAGTTCAATTTTAGGGCAACTTTTGTTCCTTGTATATGTAAATGACCTACCAGGAGTCTGTAAATTCATTCATGAATATGTTTGCAGATGATGCAAAGACTGTGAAGAAAGTAATAAACGAGAACAATGGTAGAGAACTTCAGGAGGATCTAAATAATCTGCATGAGTGGTCAGAAAAGTGGCTAATGAAATTCAGTACTTCATAATATAAAGGTAATGAGAATGGGTACAAGTGCAAGAAGGCCCAAGCTTGACTACTCGAGGGTGGTGGGAGTACAACTTCAAGAGACAGAAAATGAGAGAGATCTAGGAGTAAACATAATGGCAGACTTGTCTCCAGAAATACATATAAATGGCATAGTAAGGGCACCATATGCATTCTTATCAAATGTAAGGGTAGCCTTCAGGCACATGGACAAGGAAATGTTCAGAAATATTTATGTAACCTATGTGAGGCCAAAACTCGAATATGCAGCCCCCTTTTGGAATCCACACTTGAAAAAGCACATAGCTAAGCTTGAAAAAGTTCAAAGACATGCCACGAAACTGGTGCCAGAAATACGCAATCTCAGTTATGATGAGAGGCTGAGGGAATTAGACTTACCAACACTCGAAGCTAGAAGATTGAGGGGGGATATGGTGACAGTCTTTAAATTCCTTCATGGTTATGATAGAGTGGATAGGGATCGATATTTTGATATGGCTGGCTCTAGAACTAGAGGTCATAGTTTGAAGCTTGGTAAGAAAACTTCTTTGCAGGATGTAAGGAAATACTTTTTTAGTGTAAGAGTAGTTGATAATTGGAATTGGCTTAGTGAGGAGGTAGTTAATGCTATCTCAATCCATAGTTTTAAGGACAGGTATTATAAGTATCACTAAGTATAAAATGGAACCGATCAGGAGACGGGAAGATACGAGCTTTGGGCTCTTTCCCGTAAACACAATTAGGTATACACATCATTGTCATCTGAGGGTGACACAACAATGGAAAAGGACAGGCTGAATAAACAGTCCGAGCATTTAGAGTTTAGAAACAGAGCAGTGCAAGGCCCCGAGGAAAAAAAGAAAAAAAAAAAGTATGTAATCAACTGCATATAATACACATATACACCCACACATGCATATATACATATAAACACAGCACCATCTAATGGAAAAGAAATTTGGAAGGAAAAGAAAAGGAAAGACTGAAAGCCCTTCCCGCTCTCTACCTTTCAAATTATGTATACATGAGATAATTACGTCAACTTAATCCATTATTATTATTGTTATTATTATTATTATTATTAGTATTATCATGATGATTAGTTATTATTATTATTATTATTATTTTTACTATCATCATTACTATATCTCTTGTATACAGATAAGAGTTACGAATCAAAAGTAGTAATTCTTCATACACATAGACATACTTGTACATATATATACATGCATACATGTAGACACTCACATATAAATATATATGAGCTCCTGAGGAGGGTGGGCTATAATACTACCTCCGTGTTCCCCTGCGTGTCGCAAGAGTAGACTAAGTGGGGCGGTGCAAAGGGAATGGGAAACCCCTTCTCTGTACTTTCTCTTCCCAAAATGTCAGAGGATTATTTCTTTACTCAGCCACTCACCTTACAAGGGGAAAAGTGGCTTATATATATATATATATATATATATATATATATATATATATATATATATATATATATATATATATATATATATATATATATGAATCTTTTTTTTTTACCCCGACCGGGACTCGAACCTAGGACTTATAATTACTAAGTCAAGGCACTACCAACTACACACCACAGAAGGTTAAAAGGAATCCAACCTTATAGCTTATATCTGCTATACTTAGGGATGAACGCATTCTATCTGAATGCCACTATGTTCATATTACAGATTCCCCAACCTCACTCGTGGCTTCATTTTAGCATTTAATTCAATTCTCAATCTCATTTGGGTCATACAATAACCAAGCAAGCACATTACATATGTGAAAACATGAATCATTTTTTTACTCCGATCGGGACTCGAACCTAGGACTTATAATTACTAAGTCAAGGCGCTACCAACTACACACCACAGAAGGTTAAAAGGATTCCAACCTTATAACTTATATCTGCAATACTTAGGGATGAACGCATTCTATCTGAATTCCACTATGTTCATATTACAGATTCCCCAACCTCACTCGTGGCTTCATTTTAGCATTTAATTCAATTCCCAATCTCATTCGGGTCATACAATAACCAAGCAAGTACATTACATATGTGAAAACATGAATCATTTTTTTTCCCACATATGTAATGTGCTTGCTTGGTTATTGTATGACCCGAATGAGATTGGGAATTGAATTAAACGCTAAAATGAAGCCACAAGTGATGTTGGGGAATCTGTAATATGAACATAGTGGCATTCAGATAGAATGCGTTCATCCCTAAGTATAACAGATATAAGCTATAAGGTTGGATTCCTTTTAACCTCCTGTGGTGTGTAGTTGGTAGCGCCTTGACTTAGTAATTATAAGTCCTAGGTTCGAGTCCCGGTCGGGGTAAAAAAAAAATAATTCATGTTTTCACATATGTAATGTGCTTGCTTGGTTATATATATATATATATATATATATATATATATATATATATATATATATATATATATATATATATATATATATATATATATATATATATATAGAGAGAGAGAGAGAGAGAGAGAGAGAGATTTCCTCCATCTTTCCCCCCCCCCTTTTTTTCCCCGGATAGAAAAGGTCATTTAGATATTTTTAGATAGTGTAAAAGAATTACATTTTCAATGTTGGATATGCACTAAGTAAAGGCTAAAGAGGTCTGAAATCCTTAAGCTTTGTGCACTCTGTAATATAATGTACTAAATTGTTGTCCCCTTCACTCTCATATAAATGGCATTTTGAGTGTTCTGAGTGCTCTCTACCAATTTTCTCGCAATTCACCTCCCATACACTTCTATAACCAAGTCTTATGCGGGCAGCAACTCTATCATTGTCACCTGTAAGCATTTTAGCCATGCTGTATTTGTGTCTCAGCCTTCTGAAGATTTCGTAATGTTGGATAGAACAGTTAAATACGTGTTGTGTGAATGTAGAAAGTTCTTGCTCTTCCATACTCTCATTTTACAAAATTGTTTCGATCTGACACAGTGTGGTAGTTCAAAACAATGTTCTGACTTCTGGCATTACTTCCACCGATAGTTTGCCATTTTCTCTTTTCTTTAAACAGCAGAAATAACAATGGCTACGAAAAGACAAAAACCCCTAACCTTCAAGAGACCCATTGAACATACCACGTTTCAACAAGGGATCACAGCAACTTCCAATATAACTCACCTAATAATAATAATAATAATAATAATAATAATAATAATAATAGAATGCAAATAAAATAATAATAATAATAATAATAATAGAATGCAAATAAAATAAGAATAATAATAATAATAATAATAATAATAATAATAATAATAATAATAATAATAATAATAATAATAAAATAATAATAATAATAATAATAATAATAATAATAATAATAATAATAGAATGCAAATATAATAATAATAATAATAATAATAATAATAATAATAATAATAATAATAATAGAATGAAAATAAAATAATAATAATAATAATAATAATAATAATAATAATAATAATAATAATAATAATAATAATATACCGCCAAATGTGACCGCCTTCGTATGCCTACACCGATGTACAACTTTGTGCGTATGCTTTTAGTGCTATTTTATTTTTTTACTTTAGGCAGGAACAAAGTTATATAAAACCTAATCTCGACTACTTCCGATGGCAGGTATGCAATAAAACAAATTAATGACACTAGTTTAGTCATGCAAACTAACTCTCTCTCTCTCTCTCTCTCTCTCTCTCTCTCTCTCTCTCTCTCTCTCTCTCTCTCTCTCTCTCTCTCTCTCTCTCTCTCTCTCTCTACCTTTGTTTTTAATATACTAAGAAACAATCTTCCTGATTGCTTGTATAATTTTTCTACAGTAAGCTCAGTTACCGGGTTAACTACCCGTCAAGGGGAAGATTTATTAGTACGAAGGTCTAAAACTGATATTGGCTCAAGAGATATAAACATTCGTGGACCTCATTTATATAATCAGCTTCCCAGAGAACTAAAAAATGCTGGTTCAGTGTATACTTTTAAATATAATCTTAAGAAGTTACTCTTAAAGGAAGATTTTACTTGTAAATTTTAATAGTACACTCATCTTTATGATTTGTTTGTTTTAGTATGTCTATATCGTACACCACAGATGTCTATCTGGAATATATATGCATCTTATTTGAATACCCAATGTACATTGGAAATAAAGATTTATTATTATTATTATTATTATTACTCTCTCTCTCTATTGTCTTCAGTGCCCCACAGTGAGAGATGTTTTACCACGAGGTCAGAACTTAATACAGATCTGCTCATTTTTACTTAATGATGACAACCTTGATGTTATTCTTGCTCGTTATCCTCGCTTTGGTGGCCATTAATTATATTGAATTATACATATATTTTCTGTATGTTGCTGTATAATTCTGTTTGTGCATTCTGTGTTTCTCTGAGCTTTACTTTTGTATATAATGTACTCTGTGCTGCCATACTGTGAGTTGTGTGTTAGTATGCAGCAATGTTTTATCAATGTGTACACCTCCCTGTAAACTATGTTTTATTCTTGGTTTTGTATCCATTTGAAGCATTATTTGTATGAATTCATGTAATGTCTGACGCCTTGGCGCAATAAATTAATAAAATAAAATAATATCTCTCTCTCTCTCTCTCAAGTAATGTAGTACTGTATATCATGCATATCATGACCAAGCCATTTCGTTTATATGTCCTAAATCTACATAGAATATTCATTTGGTAATCATTACCATCAATAAAATTACGTAAGACTCGAACAATTCCATGATATTCTGAGACCTGGAATACATATCAGTGATTAGAGTCTTTCCCTACACTCAATATTCATCAATTCCTCGGGGTAAATGGTCACTTTATCACCCACGCTTAGGTCATCATATCATGAAATTATATTTGGTTCCGTTACTTGGATTAGTTCACCCCCATTAAGAAATGCAATGATAACTAACATTACCTTCTTTCAAAAAATAATAAAAAAAAAAAAATTATTTATATATATATATATATATATATATATATATATATATATATATATATATATATATATATATATATATATATGTGTGTGTGATTACCTAATTGTGTTTACGGGAAAGAGCCCAAAGCTCGTATCTTCCCGTCTCCTGATCGGTTCCATTTTATACTTAGTGATACTTATCATACCTGTCCTTAAAACTATGGATTGAGATAGCATTAACTACCTCCTCGCTTAGCGAATTCCAATTATCAACTACTCTTACACTGAAAAAGAATTTCCTTACATCCTGTGTGTGTGTGTGTGTGTGTGTGTGTGTGTGTGTGTGTGTGTGTGTGTGTGTGTGTGTGTGTGTGTGTGAATCATATTTTACACTGACCAGGACTCGAACCTGAGACACAATTACTGTGCCCAGGTGCTACCAACTACACCTCTGAAGGTCTAAAAAAGGAGTCAGTCTCAAAGCTAACTGCTTTGCTAGGAATGCACGTTTTCTTTCTGACTGCCTTTTTGTACATATTACAGATTCTCCCAACCTCACTCGTGACTTCGTTTTCACATTTATTTTAAATCCCAATCTATATAGACATCAACAATAAGCCAATAAACACATTGACATATGTGAACACATGAATCGTATTTTACCCCTTGACTGAGCCTCGAACCTAAGACAATGACTGTGCCCAGGCACTTTATACTCCGTCGTCGTTTTTATTAGGCCGTTTTTACACGGGGTCGCTGTTTTGATGATCCGGCTCCACCTTCCTCTCGCTGCTGTCATGTCGGTATATCCACTTGAAAAAGCACATAGCTAAGCTTGAAAAAGTTCAAAGACATGCCACGAAACTGGTGCCAGAAATACGCAATCTCAGTTATGATGAGAGGCTGAGGGAATTAGACTTACCATCACTCGAAGCTAGAAGAGTGAGGGGGGATATGGTGACAGTCTTTAAATTCCTTCATGGTTATGATAGAGTGGATAGGGATCGATATTTTGATATGGCTGGCTCTAGAACTAGAGGTCATAGTTTGAAGCTTGGTAAGAAAACTTCTTTGCAGGATGTAAGGAAATACTTTTTCAGTGTAAGAGTAGTTGATAATTGGAATTGGCTAAGCGAGGAGGTAGTTAATGCTATCTCAATCCATAGTTTTAAGGACAGGTATGATAAGTATCACTAAGTCTAAAATGGAACCGATCAGGAGACGGGAAGATACGAGCTTTGGGCTCTTTCCCGTAAACACAATTAGGTAATCACAATTAGGTAATCACACCCCTTATCTTTCATATCCGTTGCTATACAATATATATATATATATATATATATATATATATATATATATATATATATATATATATATATATATATATATATATATATATATATATATATATATATATATATATATATATTCGGAGTTTTGTGAATTTATTTCATAGTTTGGGGAAGCATTTTCCAATAATAATAATAATAATAATAATAATAATAATAATAATAATAATAATAATAATACATCTATATATACAGGAGCCATTTCTCCCCTTATATAAGAGAAGTGGCCGAGTCGGGGCAAAATACTTTGACTCTCTGGGTAGAGAAAATACTGAGGGGGATTCCCAGTCCCCTCGCTCCGCCCCGTTTAGTCGACTTATACGACACGCGGGGGAAAACGGAGGAAGTATTTTAGCCTCCTCCCTCAGGAGAAAACCCCCTCCCCACTGGAGGAATAACAATAAAAATCATAATTTATCTACATCATAAGCCATTTTTCCCCTTATAGGGGAGTGGCTGAGTCAAGGTAAAATGCTCAGACTCTCCGGAAAGAGAAAATGCAGGAGAGGGAATTCCCAGTCCCCTCGCTCCGCCCCATTTAGTCT
This sequence comes from Halocaridina rubra, assembly GCA_037179515.1. Classification (NCBI taxonomy): domain Eukaryota; kingdom Metazoa; phylum Arthropoda; class Malacostraca; order Decapoda; family Atyidae; genus Halocaridina; species Halocaridina rubra. The sequence goes on from JAXCGZ010019113.1 coordinate 16,766, forward strand.
ACTCTTACGACACGCAGGGAACACGGAGGAAGTATTCGAGCCCCATCCCTAAATAATAATAATAATAATAATAATAATAATAATAATAATTGCCGACTTTTGTGTACTTCCATACGAAGTAGCTGTTATAATAATAATAATAATAATAATAATAATAATAATAATAATATACTGGATACCAGAAGTGTCATTAAATATCTCATTTCCTCTAAGCGCGAAGAACCAAAAAGAAGAAAAAAAATTGGCATCCAGTTGTCAGAGTCCATGACTATATAGTTGTTCACGGATTGCCTATTCGTACGCCCGCAGGCGATTGACATCTATTCTAATGTGCAAAACTCGCACGCTGAATCTTTTTCCAACAATTTAACATAAATTATAAACTGTTCAGATGAGTAAAACGGGATATAACGACATATTTGTATGTACTTTTCCTTTCAACCGGCGTGGCGTACTGCTCACAGATGGGCGGGGTTACATAGACGCTACAGAAAAAAACTATATGTTAAAGTCCTACCTCAATACGCCAAACCCTGAGACCGGGTTCAGAACCAGCGCCTTCAAATGCAGGATCCATTTCGTGGGATTCTAATTACTTTAGGGAGAAAGGTATAAAGATTACTAGTGCGATACGACGCTACTAAAAGATCACACGCACACCCGCACTCTAAGAACGCTGAGCACTCACTCACTCGCTCCGCGGCGCCGTTTGTATCGGCTAGCTTTGGTAGTGTGTCTTGCAGTATTGCTAATGCCTAAGAATATATACAGTATAACCAACGATTCCGGCTAATTGTCACTAAGAATTACATTTGACTGGATATTTGTAATAATGCATGATAATCTTCATACATTTTTATATTCAATTCCGCCACTTGAAATTATAACCAATAAAATATGAAGAATTAACGAACCCACCCAAAAACAAGTCTATCTTTACATGGTCATTTTAGATAGGGTTAGGATATATATATATATATATATATATATATATATATATATATATATATATATATATATATATATATATATATATATATATATATATATATATATATATATATATATATATATATATATATATATATATATATATATATATATATATATATATATATATATATATATATATATATATATATATATATATATATATATATATATATATATATATATATATATATATATATATATATATATATATATATATATATATATATATATATATATATATATATATATATATATATATATATATATATGGGCCATCTTTCCCTTATAAGGAGAGTGTCTTAGTCAAGGCATAATACTCTCTTTGGGAAGAGAAAATACAGAGGAGGGGATTCCTAGTCCCCTCGCTCCGCCCTGCTTCATCGCCTCTTACGACACGCAGAGGAACACGGAGGAAGTATTCTGTGTATATATTGTATGCAATTACCTAATTGTGATCTGGAAAGACCCTTATGCTAGTAACTCCTGGTCGGTTCCAATTATGTACTCAGTGATACTTATCGTAATTGTCTTTCAAACTATGAAATGAGTTAGCATTAACTACCTCCTCGCTGAGTGAATTCCAAACATCAGCTACTCTTAAGGGCTAAACAGACGATCAATATTACTGACAGTATTTCCTGTACTGTCATTATTACTGGCGGTGTGTCCATCATATGGACGTAGTAGTTCACACCAATAGAATAGTGTCAGTATTTTTACTGACAGTAATAATGATCGTCTGTACCCCCGTTTACACTAAAAGAAAAAAAAATGCTTCCTTCCTTACATCCTGTAAATAAGTTTTCTTACGAAGACCTCTAGTTCTTGACCCAACCAAATCAAAATATCGCTCCCTATCCACCCAGTCGTATCCATGAAGGGGTTTAAACACTAATAATATATCTAGAGTTAATAATAAATCTCTCTCTCTCTCTCTCTCTCTCTCTCTCTCTCTCTCTCTCTCTCATATATATATATATATATATATATATATATATATATATATATATATATATATATATATATATATATATATATATATATATATATATATATATATATATATATATATATATATATATATATATATATATATATATATATATATATTAGCGTGTGTGTCTGTGAAATTACCTAATTAAGCTCCATGCTCGTAACTCCCCGTCTCCTGGTGGGTTTCATTTTTGTACTTAGTAATATTTAGCATACTTGTCCTTAAAACTTAGCGAATCCGTGTGTGTGTATATGTAATTAAATAATTAAGCCACATGCTTGTAATCCCTGTCTCCTTGTCGGTTTCATTTCTGTACTTAGTTATACTTATCTTATTTATCCTTAATACGATGGACTGAACTGGCATTAACTACCTCCTCGCTTAGCGAAGTCCGTGGGTATGATTACGTAACTGTGATTACCTAATTGTGTTTACGGAAAAGAGCCCAAAGCTCGTATCTTTCCGTCTCCTGAACGGTTCCATTTTCTACTTAGTGATACTTATCATACATGTCCTTAAAACTATGGATTGAGATAGCATTAACTACCTCCTCGCTTAGCCAGTTCCAGTTATCAACTACTCTTACACTGAAAAAGTATTTCCTTACATCCTGCAAAGAAGTTTTCTTACGAAGCTTCAAACTATGACCTCTAGTTCCAGAGCCAGCCATATTATTCATGAATATGTTTGCAGATGATGCAAAGATTGTGAAGAAAGTAAAAAAACGAGAACAATGGTAGAGAACTTCAGGAGGATCTAAATAATCTGCATGAGTGGTCAGAAAAGTGGCTAATGAAATTCAATACTTCAAAATGTAAGGTAATGACAATGGGTACAAGTGCAAGAAGGCCCAAGCTTGACTACTCGGTGGCTGGAGTACAACTTCAAGAGACAGAAAATGAGAGAGATCTAGGAGTAAACATACTGGCAGATTTGTCTCCAGAAATACATATAAATGGCATAGTAAGGGCAGCATATGCATTCTTATCAAATGTAAGGGTAGCCTTCAGGCACATGGACAAGGAAATGTTCAGAAATATTTATGTAACCTATGTGAGGCCAAAACTCGAATATGCAGCCCCCTTTTGGAATCCGCACTTGAAAAAGCACATAGCTAAGCTTGAAAAAGTTCAAAGACATGCCACGAAACTGGTGCCAGAAATACGCAATCTCAGTTATGATGAGAGGCTGAGGGAATTAGACTTACCATCACTCGAAGCTAGAAGAGTGAGGGGGGATATGGTGACAGTCTTTAAATTCCTTCATGGTTATGATAGAGTGGATATGGATGGATATTTTGATATGGCTGGCTCTAGAACTAGAGGTCATAGTTTGAAGCTTCGTAAGAAAACTTCTTTGCAGGATGTAAGAAAATACTTTTTCAGTGTAAGAGTAGTTGATAATTGGAATTGGCTAAGCGAGGAGGTAGTTAATGCTATCTCAATCCATAGTTTTAAGGACAGGTATGATAAGCATCACTAAGTATAAAATGGAACCGATCAGGAGACGGGAAGATACGAGCTTTGGGTTCTTTCCCGTAAACACAATTAGGTAATCAATTAGATAGGTAATCGCAACCATGAAGGAATTTAAAGACTGTCACCATATCCCCCCTCAATCTTCTAGCTTCAAGTGATGGTAAGTCTAATTCCCTCAACCTCTCGTCATAACTGAGATTACGTATTTCTGGCACCAGTTTCGTGACATGTCTTTGAGTTTTTTTTTCCAGCTTAGCTATGTGCTTTTTCAAGTGCAGATTCCAAAAGAGGGCTGCATATTCGAGTTTTGGCCTCACATAGGTTACATAAATATTTCTGAACACTTCCTTGTCCATGTGCCTGAAGGCTACCCTTACATTTGATAAGAAGGCATATGCTGCCCTTACTATGCCATTTATATGTATTTCTGGAGACAAATCTGCCAGTATGTTTACTCCTAGATCTCTCTCATTTTCTGTCTCTTGAAGTTGAACTCCAGCCACCGAGTAGTCAAGCTTGAGCCTTCTTGCACTTGTACCCATTCTCATTACCTTACATTTTGAAGTATTGAATTTCATTAGCCACTTTTCTGACCACTCATGCAGATTATTTAGATCTTCCTGAAGTTCTCTACCATTGTTCTCGTTTCTTACTTTCTTCACAATCTTTGCATCATCTGCAAACATATTCATGAATGAATTTACAGACTCTGGTCGGTCATTTACATATACAAGGAACAAAAGTGACCTTAAAACTGAACCCTATGGAACTCCACTACTAACTCTTCTCCATTCAGACACTGAGTGTCTTACTCTAACCCTCTGTTCCCTATCTTCTAAGCAAGTTTTTATACATTCCAAGACATTTCCACATATTCTAGCCATTGCTTGCAGCTTCCTTATAAGTCTTCCATGTGGAACAGTGTCAAACGCTTTCTGGAGTCTAGGAATATGCAATCTGCCCAGCCCTCTCTTTCCTGTAAGATTCGGCTTACCTCATCATTAAATTCTAATAAGTTTGGTACAGTTGATCTACCTTTTCTGAAGCCATGTTGCCTCACTGACAAATAGTCGAAGGATTCCAAGAGAAGAGAGATATGTTTCCTTAGTAGTTTCTTGATAACTTTGCAAACTATGCTGGTCAAGGAATGATTACCTAATTGTGCTAACGGGAAAGAACCCCCAGCTCGTATCTTCCCGTCTCCTGATCGGTTCCATTTTGTACTTAGTGATACTTATCATATCTGTCCTTAAAACTATGGATAGAGTTAGCATTAACTACCTCCTCACTTAGCGAATTCCAGCTATCAACTACTCTAATACTAAAAACGTACTTCCTTATATCCTGCAAAGAAGTTTTCTTACGAAGCTTCAAACTATGACCTCTAGTTCTAGATCCAGCCATAGTAAAATATCGATTCCTATCCACTCTATCATAATCATGAAGGAATTTAAAGACTGTCACCATATCCCCTCTCAATCCTCTAGCCTTGAGTGATGGATAGTCTAATTCCCTCAGCCTCTCATCATAACTGAGATTGTATATTTCTGGCACCAGTTTCATGGCATGTCTTTGAACTTATTTCAGCTTAACTACGTGCTTTTTCAAGTGCGGATTTCAAAAGGGGGCTGCATATTCAAGCTTTGGCCTCACATTGGTTACATAAATATTTCTGAACTTTTCCTTGTCCATGTGCCTGAAGGCTACCCTTACATTTGATAAGAAAGCATATGCTGCCCTTACTATGCCATTTATATGCATTTCTGAAGACAAATCTGCCAGTATGTTTACTCCTAAATCTCTCTCATTCTCTGTCTATTGAAGTTGTACTCCAGCCACCGAGTAGTCAAGCTTGGGCCCTCTTGCACTTGTACCCATTCTCATTACCTTACTTTTTGAAGTACTGAATGTCATTAGCCACTTTTCTGACCACTCATGCAGACTATTTAGATTTTCCTGAAGTTCTCAACCATTGTTCTCGTTTCTTACTTTCTTCACAATCTTTGCATCATCTGCAAACATATTCTTGAATAAATTTACAGACTCTGGTAGGTCATTTACATATACAAGGAACAAAAGTGGTCCTAAAACTGAACCCCATGGAATTCCACTACTAACTCTTCTCCATTCAGACACTGAGTGTCTTACTCTAACCCTCTGTTCCCTTCCTTCTAAGTAAGTTTTTATCCATTCCAAGACATTTCCAACTATTCTGGCCATTGATTGCAGCTTCTTAATAAGTCTCTCGTGTAGGACAGTCTCAATTGCTTGCTAGAAGTCTAGGAATATGCAATCTGACAGCCCTCTCTTTCCTGTAAGATTCGGCTTACCTTATCATAAAATTCTAATAAATTTGTTACTGTTGATCTACCTTCTCTGAAGCCATGTTGTCTCACTGACAAAAAGTTGAAGGATTCCAAGTGAAGAGAGATATGTTTCCTTAGTAGTTTCTCCATAACTTTGCAAACTATGCTGGTCAAGGAAACTGGTCTATTCTTTCGAGCCATATCCCTCCTTCCCTTTTTGAAGATAGGTATCATGTTCACTTGTTTCCAGCATCTTGGAATCTCCCCTAACTCCAGTGACCTTTTAAATATGATACTTAGTGCCACTGATATTGAGTTTGTGCATTTTTAAATACATGAGGGGATACATCATCAGGACATGTAGCTTTTTGAACATCTATTTCCATCAGTGCTTTGCATACCTCTTTGGCTTAAAGGTTGATGTTCTCTAATATATGAGCTTTTATCTCTTGGGCCGGTATTAGAGAACATCAACTTTTCAGCCACAGAGATGTGTGTGTGATTACCTAATTGTGATTACCTAATTGTGTTTACGGGAAAGAGCCCAAAGCTCGTATCTTCCCGTCTCCTGATCGGTTCCATTTTAGACTTAGTGATACTTATCATACCTGTCCTTAAAACTATGGATTGAGATAGCATTAGCTACCTCCTCACTTAGCCAATTCCAATTATCAACTACTCTTACACTGAAAAAGTATTTCCTTACAGCCTGCAAAGAAGTTTTCTTACGAAGCTTCAAACTATGACCTCTAGTTCTAGAGCCAACCATATCAAAATATCCATCCCTATCCACTCTATCATAACCATGAATGAATTTAAAGACTGTCACCATATCCACCCTCACTCTTCTAGCTTCGAGTGATGGTAAGTCTAATTCCCTCAGCCTCTCATCATAACTGAGATTGCGTATTTCTGGCACCAGTTTCGTGGCATGTCTTTGAACTTTTTCAAGCTTAGCTATGTGCTTTTTCAAGTGCGGATTCCAAAAGGGGGCTGCATATTCGAGTTTTGGCCTCACATAGGTTACATAAATATTTTCTGAACATTTCCTTGTCCATGTGCCTGAAGGCTACCCTTACATTTGATAAGAATGCATATGCTGCCCTTACTATGCCATTTATATGTATTTCTGGAGACAAATCTGCCAGTATGTTTACTCCTAGATCTCTCTCATTTTCTGTCTCTTGAAGTTGTACTCCAGCCACCGAGTAGTCAAGCTTGGGCCTTCTTGCACTTGTACCCATTCTCATTACCTTACATTTTGAAGTATTGAATTTCATTAGCCACTTTTCTGACCACTCATGCAGATTATTTATATCCTCCTGAAGTTCTCTACCATTGTTCTCGTTTTTTACTTTCTTCACAACCTTTGCATCATCTGCAAACATATTCATGAATGAATTTACAGACTCTGGTAGGTCATTTACATATACAAGGAACAAAAGTGGCCCTAAAACTGAACCTTGTGGAACTCCACTACTCTAACTCTTCTCCATTCAGACACTGAGTGTCTTACTCTAACCCTCTGTTCCCTTCCTTCTAAGTAAGTTTTTATCCATTCCAAAACATTTCCACCTATTCTAGCCATTGATTGCAGCTTCCTAATAAGTCTCCCATGTGGAACAGTGTCAAGCGCTTTCTGGAAGTCTAGGAATATGCAATCTGCCCAGCCCTCTCTTTCCTGTAAGATTTGGCTTACCTCATCATAAAATTCTAATAAGTTTGTTACTGTTGATCTACCTTCTCTGAAGCCATGTTGCCAAAAAGTTGAAGGATTCCAAGTGAAGAGAGATATGTTTCCTTAGTAGTTTCTCCATAACTTTGCAAACTATGCTGGTCAAGGAAACTGGTCTATAGTTCAGAGCCGTATCCCTCCTTCCCTTTTTGAAGATAGGTATCACATTTGCTTGTTTCCAGCATCTTAGAATCTCCCCTGACTCCAGTGACTTTTTAAATATGATACTTAGTGCCACTGATATTGAGTTTGCGCATTTTTTAGGCACATGAGGGGATATGTCATCAGGACCAGTGTAATTCCTTAATTGTAAATACCTGTTTGTGCATATGGGCTAGAACCCTATGCTCATAACTCACCGTTTCCTAGTTGTTTCCATTTTTGAACTTAGTGATACTTGTACTTGTCCTTAAAGCTATGAACTGAGTTAGCGTTAACAACCTCCTCCCTTAGCCAGTTCCAATCAACAACTACTCTTACACTAAAATTTTTCTTACAAATCTTCAAACTATGACGTCTAGTTCTTGTGCCAGCCATATAGAAATATCGATCTCTATTGCCAATGCCAGTATTAAATTCAAATATATTCTTTATGCAGATGACACCAACCTTCTCTTGCATGATAATAACCTTGACCACCTGCATTCTGTTTTAGATAGTGAACTAGAAAAAATTAACGACTGAGTCTCTGCTAATAAATTAAAGCTAAATGTTTCCAAAACTGACTATATCTTATTTCAAAATAGATATGTAGCACACAATGTTGGTCAAGTTAATATGAATGGGTATGATGTTAAAGAGTTGCTTGTAAGAAATTTTTGGGAGTTATCATTGATTAAAATTTAAGTTGGAAATATCATATTCAATCTATCTTCTCAAAACTGTCCAAGACGTGTGGAATTTTCTATAAAATTCGCCATAACCTAACAAATGAGGCCTTAAAAAGCATATACTATTCCCTGTGTTATCCTCTTATTATATACTGTTTGTCCATCTGGGGTTGTACTTGGCCGTCAATTGCAAGGGATGTATTTGTAACTCAGACAAAACTGATCAGAACTATTACATATAGGGGAAAATATGACTCAACTTCCTCTTTATTCAAGGAGCTAAAGTTACTTAAATTTAATGCCTTGATACAATATTTCTGTCTTATTATTATACATAATGATGTTAATGATAGCAATCATAACAGAAGATTATTTAGATTTATTCAACACAACCATTGAACCAGAGGTAACAATATAAATTTGATATGTTCACAGCCGAGAACAACCTTATAAAAATTTTCTATTCACTGTTTTAGCCCAAAATGTTGGAATTCATTACCAGAAGATTTAAAAACAATAACTGGCATAACTTTACTCAAAAAGAAACTCAAACAGCATTTATTTATTAGTCAAAATCAAGCAGCTATTGAATAATAATTAATACAGTGTTGGTGCATCATTATGTCCATATTAAGTTCAGACTACTGTTTTGTTTTATCACAAGATAAGTATGATATTGCTATATTGGAGCTTTTGTTAACTATTGCCGTCATACTTTAAATTATGTGAAATGTATATTAAACTGCCTGCCAAGGAGCTCTTGCTCAGCAGGCTAGTGCCTCTGAATATAAAGTACATATTTATTCCTGTATGTATACTAAATATTTGGTAATAAAATCTATGACTATGACTATGAAGGAATTTAAAAACCGTCACCATACCCCCCCCCCCTCATTCTTCTAGCTTTTTGTGATGGTAAATCTAATTCCTTTAGCCTCTCCTCATGACTGAAACTGCGTATTTCTGGCACCAGCTTTGTGGCATATCTATGAGTTTTTTCCTAGCTTAATTGTGTGCTTTTTCAAGTGTGAATTCCAAAAGGGGTAAGCATATTCAAGCTTTGGCATCACAGTGGTTAAATGAATATTTCTAAATATTTCCTTGTCCATGTTTCTGAGCTACCCTTACATTTGCTAAGAATGCATATGCTGCCCTTATTATGCCGTATATAAGTATTTCCGGAGATAAGACTGCCAGTATGCTTCCTCCTAGATATATCTCATTTTCGGTGTCTTGAAGTTTTACTCCTGCTACTGAGTATCCAAGATTGGCCCTTCACGCACTTGTACCAATTTTCATTACCTTAAATTTTGAAACATTGTATCTCATTACCCACTTTTCTGACCATTCATGCAGATGTCTCTTACCTTCTTCACATTCATCGCATCACTGCAAGCATATTCAAGAATGAATTTACAGATTTTGGTAGGTCATGTATGTATACAAGGAACAACAGTGGGCCTATAACTGAACCCTGTAGAACCCGCTACTAACTTTGCTCCATTCAATGACCGATTGTCTTACTCTATTTTGTATTTTGTTATGATTGTGACAACAGGACTGGCCCCCCCAAAAAATAGTAATAATAATCTACCCTCATTGGGCCTGGGCACGAAAAAAACAAGAGAAACAGATATGGGGAGTATTGTGACTTGTCATTTGCAAAAGGATAATACGATATGTGTAACGAATATCCAAGAATACTCGGTGTTGATGTAGGCTTAGAAAGAGAACCATAACTGAAGGAAGACTTAAAATCAAAGTGTCCTGGACAGTCTTAAATAAGTTAACAAGACGCTTCAGCTGTAGTATTGCAACAGGCAATTGATGCCATGGGACAACCTACATAGTGTGGTCCCTTCCTTCTAAGTAAGTTTTTATCCATTGCAAGACATTTCCACCTATTCTCGCCAATACATGCAGTTTCTTAATAAGTCTCCCATGTGAGACTGTATCAAATACCTTCTGGAAATCTAGGAATGTGCAATCTGCCCAACCCTCTCTTTCCTGTGAAATCCGGCTTACCTCATCATAAAATTCTAAGAAGTTTGTTACTGTTGATATGCCTTCTCTTACCATTTTGTACTTAGTGATCCTTATCATACTTGTCCTTAAAATTATGGATTGAGTTAGCATTAACTACCTCCTATCTTAGTGAATTCCAATTATCAACTACTCTTACACTAAAAAAGTACTTCCTTGAATCCTGCAAAGAAGTTTTCTTACGAAGCTTCAAACTATGGCCTCTAGTTATAGTACCAGTCATATCAAAATATCGCTCCCTATCCACTCTGTAATAACCATGAAGGAATTTAAAATCTGTTACCATATCCCCCCTAAATTTTCTAGCTTCGAGTGATGGTAAGTCTAATTTCCTCAGCCTCTCATCATAACTGAGATTGCGTATTCCTGGCATCGGATTCGTGGCGTGTCTTTGAACCTTTTCCACCTTAAGTACGTGCTTTTTCAAGTGCGGATCCCAAAAAGGGGTTGCATAATCAAGCTTTGGTTTCGCATAGGTTACATAAATATTTCTGAACATTTCCTTGTCCATGTGCTTGAAGGCTACCCTTACATTTGCTAATAAAGCATATGCTGCTCTTACTATGCCATTTATATGCATTTCTGGAGACAAATCGGTCAGTATGTGTACTCCTAGATCTCTCTCATTCTCTGCCTCATGAAGTTGTACTCCTGCCACCAAGTAGTCAAGTTTGGGCCTTCTTGCATTTCTTCCCATTCTCATTACCTTACAATTTGAAGGATTGAATTTCTTCAGTCACTTTTCTGACCACTCATTCAGACTATTTAGATCTTCCCGAAGTTATCTACCATTATTCTCGTTCTTCACAATCTTTGAATCACGTGCAAACATGTTCATGACTTAATTTACAAACTCTGGTAGGTCATTTACGTATACAAGGAACAAAAGTGGCCCAAAGACTGAATCCTGTGGAGCCCCACTACTAACTCTTCTCTAGTCAGATACTGTGTCTTACTCTAACCTTCTATTCCCTTCCTTCTAAGTAAGTTTTTATCCATTCCAAGACATTTCCAACTATTCTGGCCATTGCTTGCAGCTTCTTAATAAGTCTCCCGTGTGGGACAGTGACAAACGCAGGAATGTGCAATCTGTCCAGCCCCCTCTTTTCTGTAATATTCAGCTTACCTCATCATCAAATTCTAATAAATTTGTTACTGTTGATCTTCCTTTTCTGAAGCCATGTTGTCTCACTGACAAAAAGTTGAAGGATTCCAAGTGGAGAGAGATATGTTTTCTTAGTAGTTTCTCCATAACTTTGCAAATTATGCTGGTCAAGGAAACAGGTCTATAGTTTAGAGCCATATCCCTCCTTCCCTTTTTGAAGATAGGTATCACATTCGTTTGTTTCCAGCATCTTGGAATCTCAACTGCCTCCAGCGACTTTTTTAAATATGATACATAGTGCCGCTGATATGGAATTTGCACATTTTTTAAGTACATGAGGGGATATGTCATCAGGACCTGTAGCTTTATGGACATCTAGCTCCATCAGTGCTCTGCATACCTCAGTGGCTGAAAAGATGATGTTCTCTAATACTGGCCCATGAGCTTCTATCTCTGTAATATGAGAAGGTGGGTTATTTTCTACTGTAAATACTGACTGAAACTCCTTGTTCAGTTCTTTGCAGATCTCTTCATCCGTCTAAGTGATGCTTCCATCTGCTCTGTTAAGCTTCAAAACCTGTTCTTTTACCTTCAGTTTTCCTCTGATAAAGCTGTGGAAAAGTTTGGGGTTTTCTTTAGCCTTTCTGTTGATGTCCCTTTCATAGTCTCTCTCTGCCTCTCTACTTTTATTCCTCCTATACATTTTCCAGCATTTGTCTCCCCACCTTAGCTCTTTTGCACTCATTATCGAACCGTTTCTATCTGGCATGAATTACACATACATTGGTGACATTTTATGCAGAAATCTACAATCTTCCAATATTTCTCACAAAAGATGTTGTACATTTCTTGTACAGCTTTGTTAAAGAAGGTCCTCCAGTCAATAACTGCAAAGAGCTCGTTCATTTTGATGTACTTTCCTTTCGGATAGTTCCTCCTCGTATCCTCAGTGCCTCTACTCTCAGGAAGAACATCTTCAATGATATACTGGTCACTCTTTCCAACTGGTAGTTCATACTCAAGTTTTTCAATATCCAACACATTATCTGTGAAAACTAGACCAAGTAGTGATGGCTCATCCCCACCCTTAGCCCTTGTTAGTGTAGGAAATTTCATTGTATGCAATCTAGAAATCTTGCCCTGGATGAGTCCTCACCACTGTGTGGGTCAAGATTTATCCAATCTATCTGTCTATGATTAAAATCTACCAAAATAAAAAAAATCCTATATTTTATCTCCTGTGCAATGTTAACAACTGAGTTTATGACTTTGATAGTACCTATATGGCTTTCCTCATTAAACTTCTATCCTATGTTCGTTCCTTGGTGATTTATGCACAACAGTTATTATAATGCTCTCTGACCCAGTATTTATGCGAGCAACAAGAAATTTCTTGAACTCACTTTCTATAGCAAAGTTTATTTCTTCAACATGAATCCCTTCACTTATGAACAGTGCTATCCCTTCACCAGTTCTCTCAGATCTTTCAACCCTTAATATTCTGAAGCCCCTAGGAAAATCTGTGACACTGTTTATGTCCTCACTCAACTTAATCTCTGTAACTGCTACTATATTTGCCTTCATGTTGTGAATCCAATCTTTAATTCTACTGCCTTACCAGCTAATCCTTCGGCATTTGTGTATAACAATCTTAATGAGGCCCCATCCTCTGATCTTTTGACATTATCTTCTTTATCTCCTCTTTGTCTGGAGGAACTCTGAAATGAGAATTTTTCTCCTCTTCTTCATTTATTTCCTCTTTTAACTTTCTAGGACGGTAGTATATATTCATTAAATTGCGATTGACAAGAAATGTTTACACTGCCATAGGGCAAAATATATTATTAATCATTTGCAATTTATAGCATAAAACACTTTATTTACAAGAATTGACGTACAACACTTTACTTATGATGATAGAAAAGGGGTGAAAGGAAATTAGATTTGTTTAGGAGAAGGGAAATATTTTTACATGGTAATGAACAATATTCTAAGGGTGAAATTTTACCTGGACACTCGCTATGAAAGATATTTCTTATCAGTGTATATCAGCAGTTATTTTTATGTCCAGGAAGTAAATTTTGACATATGAGTGTCTAGTTAGGTAAACTACAAAAGTGTGTTTGTATGGGAATGGAACTGAGAAGAATTATTTAGAATTTGACCAGCAACAGATTTGACCTGTAACATTAAGTGATGTTTGTCAAATTTTCAGTTTGCTTGATCACTGTGCTTTACCATACACTATCTCTCAAATTGCTTGTGCGAAATGAATTCTGGTGAAGATGCCCTTAATATTACTGCCATGTTTACAAGGTTTGGAGTAAGAGTGACTGTTGAAGGGAAATCTTGGCTCTGTGATGTTTGGCCTCCAACTGAGAGACATCAAGCCTCCCTCTTGGTGTTGTCATCATTCGGCCAGCCTGTAGGGTTGATCGAGAAGCAGTAATTCGCTACCCAATGATTTCAGTTTTTTATTTTTACTATAGTGGTGGTCCCTGGCAGGCAATTATGGCAGAGATGCAAGGGAGAGACAGTATTTTAGGTGCAACAAGCGGAAGCAAACAAAGGAAACGAGAATTAAATATGGGCAAAGTAGGCTACTGGTCGATATCTGCAAAGCGTTCTTTGCATTGTAGAAGGAATTTTGATATTCAAATAGTAATGAAGCTACTGAAATGTATCTAGACAGGCTAATGACATATTAGCAAGGTCAGATTTATAACAAAACTTATCAGCAAGAGCAATTTTATAGTATAACAAAATTTATCAGCAAGAGCAATTTTATAATATAAAAAAATTTATCAGCAAGAGCAATTTTATAATAAGAAAATTGCATAAACAACATATCTAACAGGCTCGCTAGGATTACGGCATCATATATGAGAGAAAAGCAGAGAGCAGAGAAATAGGAGGGAGATTTATATATTGGGATAGGGCATGCTTTCTACACATACAAGAATATTAAATAGAATATATATATTCAATATTACTTAGGTTTTTAAAACTATGAATTGCAAATAATAATAATATCCAAAATGCAAGAAGTGAGATTTTTTTCTTTACGAAGAAAAGAAAAACAGGGTTAAAATAAAAGTTCAATAACTGATTAATAAGAGCATCTATAATCACCTCTGGTGACTTTCAGCGAAACTTTCTGTCACAAAGGCCCTTTCTAGAGAATGCTTGAGGTAACAAAATTCTACTACAGGAGGCAAAAAAAAAAAAAAAAAGAACAGAGGAGTTATGGTGACTTCAGTGTTATTATGAGCGATGAGCGATCCTTTTAAGGGAAAAGAGAAAGTGAAAAAATAAATGGGATCTACCACTTAAACATATCATAATATCTATAAAGAGAAAAATTCTGATTAAAACAAAAAAGTTAAGTGGCATGCAAAACATAAATGGAATGTGATAAAATTCAATTTTCAAGACAATTAAAATCACAATTAAATATCAGAGTAAATATCAATATTTAAGTCAAATAATTCCTCACATGCAATGAGTCAATAGCTTAATATACTATAAAAATACAATATACATAAAAGGAGAGTTTTGAACATAGTTGTCCTTAACAGTGGCGACTGGATTTGAAACAGCTTCAGCTATTCAACACTATACTAAAGGTTTCTGCCATGTTCTGGCTTTCAGGGTCCCACAAAAGAGAAATATAAAGCTACAATCAAAGAAATATTCTTCTTTTTCTCCTTCGTCCTCCATAAGAAATAATGTTAATACACATGGATGCGTTCCACAAGGGTGTATAAACACGCTATTCTAAAGAAAACTAAGTAAAATCCAATCTACAATTTCAAGACCAAACTGAAATACATATGTAAGCTAAAAATAAGCAAGTACTCTATTAAAGATATAAAGATAAACATAGAAATAAACAACACAGAAGAGAAGTAATCTTTACAGACTAGTTAAGCTGAGACTAACAGCACCAGCTTCCTCATTAAAGGGTAATGGCCGTCGACTTAGTGGGTCAGTGAGGTCATTGTCCTTTCCATCAACATGTTGGGCAGTGAATTTGAATAGATTCTGTGCCCACCTTTTCGGCTGAGGATTCAGCTTGTCTGTTGTCTGTAAATATAGGAGAGGGCAGTGGTATGCTCTCAGTGAAA
The DNA here is from genome assembly GCA_037179515.1 of Halocaridina rubra. Classification (NCBI taxonomy): domain Eukaryota; kingdom Metazoa; phylum Arthropoda; class Malacostraca; order Decapoda; family Atyidae; genus Halocaridina; species Halocaridina rubra. Next base: position 32,377 of record JAXCGZ010019113.1, read on the forward strand.
AATGCAGGCCATACTAATGGACTTCAAATTTCTTTATGGCCCAGTATGCGCCAGAGTTTCCTTCTCCATGGTGGAGTAATTCCACTCTGCAGGGCGAAGCCTGCGGCTTGCATATCGCACTGGAGCTACATCTGCTGGGTTGTCCAACCGAGCTTGCAAGAGCACGGCGCCAAGGCCTTTGTCTGAGGCATCGGTCCACAAGATAAAGGGAAAATCTGGGTTTCCCAGCTGTAATACTGGCTCAGTCACCAATGCTTCTCAGTGCTTGAAAGATGCTCTCTCCGCTCTGCCTGTCCATTGGACAGTTGAGTGACAGTAGCAGGGTTCACCATATCCTTAATAACTTGCACCTTGTTCTGCAAAGGAGAAATGATTCCTTCTCCAACCAAGTGGCCGAGATTTTGCAATTGTGTGAAACCAATCTCGCAATTGGAAGACTTTAAGTGGAGTCCATGCTCTTTCAGATGGGTGAGAACCTGGCAAAAACTCGTGAGGGGCACTGACCAATCTGGAGAATGCACCAGGATGTCATCTATAAAGCATGAAACATTGTCGAGATCCTGCAATACTGTCCTCATGAGCCAGCTAAAGAAACCAGGGGCATTCACCATACCAAAAGGCATGACCCTGAGCTTATACAGACCGTGTCTTGTGGAAAAAGCTGTTAGAGGCTTGGTAGTCTTGCTCAGCGTGACTTGCCAATATCCACTGTCCAGATCCAATTTGGACAGGTAGTGGACTTGGGAGAGTAATGAGAAAATATGCCCGGCGTCGGCAATGGGCTCTTCATCAAGGATGGTACAGGAGTTGAACTTACGACAGTTGAGGCAGAACCTATGACTACCATCTCACTTATGCACTGCTAGTAACGGTGAACACCAAGGCAAAATGCTCTTTTCAACTATTCCAAGGCAGACCCAAGTATCAAGATCTTCCTCCAGCTGTACATGTTGCCCAAGGGTAGTGGTCGTACCTGGGAGGTCCTTGAAAACGTTTTCATAGTCCCCTAAAGTCTCGTTCAGCTGTGACCATTGACTAGGTTGTAGTCTGGAGTTAATAATGCAATCACTCACACTTTCCTCTTGGTGTATGGGAATGGCAGGATCCTTACCATCATCAATAGGTAAGGTTATGTCTTCCATTGCGAGAGTAGTTGCTGTGGCCAGAGGGGCTTCTTCTAAAAAACTCCACTCCCATAAGTTCGTCTCCAACTCAAGGGAGTAGTACTCTCCAATATAGGAGTTAATAGGTGGCTATCGGAGGTAATGGTGCTGTTAGGGGTGCCTATAGAAGTTGCTGAGAGTGACAGTGCAGGATCCCTGTGGGCCTCCAGGTCTCACGATACAGCTTCAGCTGGTTAATGTGGTATTTCCGGTTACTGTCATCAAATATTAACACATAATGGTTGGGGGTCACACGGTGTACCACAGTGTACAGTCCTTTCCAGCATAGCATTATCTTGCAAATATATGTTTGAAGAAGTAATAGTGCTCGGTCTGTGGGTGTCAGGGCACCACGCCGCGCACGCTTGTCAAACAAGAGCTTGGCAGTCTTCTTCTTCTTCTTTGTCTACATCTTTTCCCACTTTTATGTGGGGTCGATGTTTCTGGCCAGTTTTCTCCATTTGTTTCTGTCCCATACCTCATCACCCAACAATCCTTCAGACCTCAGGGTTACTACATCCAAGACCAGATCAAATAGATATGGACTCAAAGCAGACCCTTGATGCAGACCAACATTTACTGAGAGACTTTTCGTCAAGCCCAAACTGCTCTTAGCATGTACCTCTGCCCTCTCATACATATCTTGGATGATTCTTACATATTTCTCGGGGACTCCCTTTTCTCTAATACACCTCCACACCTCTTGACGTGGTACTCGATAATATGCCTTTTCCAGGTCAATACAGACCATATGCAGTCCTTTCTGTTTCTCCCGATGCTTTTCCATCATTTGTCTGAAGGCAAATATGGCATCCACTGTCCCTCTTCCAGGCATGAAGCCAAACTGTTCATCCCCAATTGTCGTTACCTCTCTGAGTCTCCTCTCTATGATCTTCTCCCATATCTTCGTAGTATGACTTAACAACTTTATACCTCTATAGTTTCCACACTCCTGAATGTTTCCCTTCCCTTTATAGATAGGGATGATTAAGCTTCCTCTCCACTCCTTTGGCATTCTTTCCTGACTAAAGATCTTTTGCATTAAGACCCACAAGATATCTATGCCTTCCTCTCCAAGACTCTTCCATACCTCCACTGGCATCTTATCAGGTCCTGCTGCCTTTCCATTTTTCATTTTCCTTACTGGCCACTCTACCTCTCCTCTAGCCACTGTTATTGTAACTGCTTCATTTGGAAGTCCATCTTCAAATACTGCTCTTGAGTTTTCTTCATTTAGTAATCCTTCAAAATAAGTTTGTCATCTGCTTTTTATTTCATCCTCTTCTGCTAGAACTACTCCATAGTTATCCTTTATTTGTTTTACTCTTCTTTATCCTGCTCCAGGCCTGATAAATCTGCCTTTTTCTTACCTTCATTCTTGTTCTTCACCCATTCTTGCACTTCCTCATTCCACCACTATGCCTCTCTATCATTTGGGGGTTTCCTTCCTGATGACTTTCCAAGTACCTCCTCACCAACCCTCAAAATCACCTTACTATTCTCTGTCCACCATTCTTGTACATCTTCATGAAACCTTATCGCTTCCAACACCCTTTCCTCAAACATAGCTCTCAGCTCTGCATCTTTAAATCTCCACCACTATATCTTTGGGTCCATCTGTGACAGAGTGTTTCGCTCAAAGTCACCAGAGGCTGTTAGATGCCTTATTAAGTAATTTAGTAACTTAACTGTCATTTTTCTAACTAAAAAAATAATTCCCACTTCATGACTTTTGCAGATTATGATTATTTGCAATTTATATTTTAGCTTATAGCTAATTTTAAATATACCTTATTTACTCTTCTTGTACGTGTAGAAGTATAGTCCCGATATAAAGGCTGCTCCTATTTTCCGTCTCCTACGAGCAAAGAACGTTCTAGAGATTGTTTACCAGTAACCTAACTTTTCATTATTTTTCTCGCTTTATTTTATTTGCTTCCACTTGTTGCACCTAAAAATACTGTCTCTCCCTTGCATCTCTGCTATAATTGCCTGCCAGGGACCACCACTAAAATAGTCCTTAAATGATATCAGAGCCAGTTACTGCTCTAGAAATGTATCCTACAGATGAACTCACCAGGAGGGACAAGGAGGCGTCCTCCTTTGGCGCCCAAACTTCCGAGAGGCAACATCTCGCCTGAGCAGTCTAAGTTTATTTCAAACCTTATTTACGTGGCATCTTCACAGGAATTCATCTGGCACAACAAGTGTCCTGTATTCTACTCTGCCTGTGTGACAGAGGTAATCGTCGAGTTGAGGCCAAAGTCTTGGCATACGTCCGTGGTGCCGGGAAACGAAATCGTGCTTACCACCTCCGGGATTCGAGGCAGCATTTCATAAAATTTAATTTGAGAAATTTAATTAAATTCTTTTAATGTCATTGCATTTCCAAAATTAAAAGAAAGTTGAATTCTGAGTTTCATTTAAACGACTCATGGCAAAAGAGATGAGGTGTTCAAGTACAAATATCTGTCCAGTCTGTTTGTGAGCTCTTAACCGAGCTCGGTACTTTGAGTCCCCTTAGTAAAACAGAATCTTAACAACACTCAACCATCCTAACCCCAACAAGATTGGTGCCCGAACAGGAACCCGAACAGACAGACTGATTTTGATAAATTTATTTTTATTTTGCTTTTTAACATTGCACATGAAACCCGATTACCATTTGCTCGATTATTGAAATGAATGAATCATAGGCTGCACACGAAAATTTTCGCACTAGAGACGCTGCGGATCAGAATTTTTTTTTTTATTTTCAATATTAATTATGGTAAACAAAATTTCAGGAAATCTACATGAGATTATGTGGTAAAAGAAATAAGAAATTTTGCATGACGAGAAGACGTGTTATTTAAAATTTCATTTATTTGCGTGATAAGATTAAGTTTAAAAGCATTCGTGTTTTAAATATCCGTTAAAGGGTGATTCATTTTAAGAATTGTTTATATTTCCTTGGGATTTAGGAATTGGGAGAAAGCATGTTAAGTATTTTTGCTTATAGTTGTGTTTTATATTCAAGCATTGACTGCTCATAGATTGGGAAGAAAAACTTTGGTGTCATTTATCGAGCCTAGGCTAAGCCTTTCATGTGTCTGAGTTGTCACTTGAAAATAAATTTTCTCATTACTAGTAGAAATGTGTAATTTGGCTGCCTAGTAACCTGTTAGCTTATCGTTGGTGTATTTTGCAAAGATCTGTGCCCTTTTGGCAACACTCCAGAATTTTACTTACGACATTTTATTTGTGGGTACTGCCATATACGCGCTCATACGCAGGCATGACCGCTATACTGTACTTGTTCGTATTACTTACAACATTTTATTTGTGGGTACTGCCATATACGCGCTCATGCGCAGGCACGACCGCTATACTGTACTTGTTTGTACTCTCTGGCACTGGGTGCTAGTCGGTAAAATTCGTTGTTGCTCATTCCTTTCATTTGCACCATAACCGCAGGTACTGCCACGTATTGCTGTTAAGCAGGCACGACTGCCATTCTGTATTGCCAGTATTTCATGCACTGTTTTGCAACATTTTTCTGCTGTTGCACTTGATTGAATTTTGAGTCACTTTTATGGTGAGGTTTTGAGATCACTTTTACGTTTAAGTTTGAACTGTGGTGTTGAATTTTTTTTCTCTCCATGGTGTTGTGTGGTTCCTTCATTTTTTTTTTCTACGATTGTAGAGATTTGTTTTTTTGTGTGGTTGTTTTGGCACTTTGTTATTGACTGTTTAGGAAACAAACATGGAAACCATCAAAACATTCGATGAAGAGCGTTACCTGGACATAATGATTGCTAGGGGTGAGAGATACGGTCTTCCCCCAGGGCAGAAGCTCTTCGAATGGGCTCATGAGAAGATGGTTGAACGCTGAGATAAGCTGGAGAAGAGAGCAAGTGATGAGGCACAAGCACAAGCACAACGTGAACATGAGCTTGAGCTTGCTCGGCTTCGATTGGGATCCCCAGACAGTAGTCTTTCAGCCGGAAATGGAAACCAGCCTCATGAGAGGCCCTCCTCTATACCGAAATACGAAGACGACGGCAGGCAACCGCTTGATACTTACATCCGCTCTTTCGAAAGTCTTGCGGCAGTTAACGAAGGCACAGAGGCTGAGAAGAGTCGTTGGCTGCTCGCCTCCATGCCACCCCGTCTGCTCGCCCTGGTCAGTGAACTCGACCAAATGCAACTGAGGTACTATGAGAAAGTTAAAAGCACACTCCTGGCCTAACAGAACCTTTCATCTGCTGAGTGTCGTGCTAGGTATATTTCTGCTTTCCCATTGAAGGAGGAGAACTGTAGTACTTTTGGCAAACGTAAGGCTCGCCTCTTTAATGATTGGTTACGAGTTGCAAAGTGTCCTCGTGAGAAGTTGTATGCGTTCTTGATGTTTGATGCAATTGCCAATGAACTTCCTCCAGATGTTGTTGCATACGTAAGGACTCAGCTTAAGGATGAGATCGACTACGAGAAAAGTTTAGCCGCTGTGGACGAGTACCTCCAGCACAACCAGCCTGGAATACGTCTCTGTGATGTTATGAGGGCAAGAAGGGCCGATTCCAAGGTTTGTCCTCAGAATTGTATCTCCCCCGCAGCAAGCCATGATTCTCACCGGAAAGGAGATCATAGGAACGGGAAGTACAAGGGCCCCTCGCAGAACTCACATCATCCAGCACATCCTCCTTACACTCCTAAGCCTTATTACGGCCATGCACCCACACTCAAGAAGGATAACTCAGTAAGACCTAAGCCTTAGCAGTTCAGAGGCAAAGGCCATTACTCTGCTCTACCTTCCCAGGGTTTTCAGCAAAATTCTAAGAGCCACCACACTCCCTCACACAGCGGCAGCCCACAAAGCCATCCGGCCATGCACATGGCCCATGCTGTAGAAATAAGGCCAGAAAGAGCCACTGGGGATAACGCCGAGGAACCTACGTACAAACTTGCCAATGTGGAACTCACCGAATGGGGTAATCTGCAGGTGATCCCAAAATGTCTAGGAACTATTAATGGTGTGGAAGTTGAGATAGCCTTCGACACAGGGGCCAATGGCATATTTGTTGACGAGAGATTCGTCAGGGATGAAGATTATACTGGCGAAGTCGTTCGTGTGCGGGTTGCTGAAGGAACACCCCAAATACGACGCTGCTGTGTCATTAACCTGGATTGCAAATACTACAAGGGAAAAGCCCCAGCTGTGGCAATGATTGGGCTTATGTACCCTGTCTTGATGGGTCGTGCACTGAACCTAGTTCCTATTTTTCAGGCTGACTTCTACCATAAGGACATTTCTCATTATAACTTCCCTCGGGGGAAGTCACATGAAGCCATTTCAGCAGCAACTACTGGCCTCGATGCCAAGAATTTGGATGATTCTCCGACTGACTCCGTTGAGTCTGCTGCAGTCAGTACACGTAATGTGAAACGCGGAGAGTTTCCCCCTCCTTTACCGGATGATGCACCTCTAGAGCCATTAAAGTCCCGTCCAGACTTTGCCAAGTTGCATCAAGACTGCCCCAGCCTCAAACGCTGGATGCAGCAGGCCACCGAGGGAAGGACCTTCACTGTGAGAGGAGGAGGCCAGATCACTTACGCCCTTGAAGATGGAGTACTTCGTAGGCGTGTGACTAAAGATGGCCACACCTTTAAACAGTTGGTGGTGCCCGCTTCGTTGCGCCATCAGGCTATGTATGTGGCACATCATTTACCTCTGAGTGGACACATAGGCAAAGCAAAAACTCGGCATGTCCTTCAGAAGGCTTTTGCATGGCCAAACATGTACGCCGAGGTAGACAGATATGTAGGCTCCTGCCCTGTCTGTCAATCCACCTCTACGGCACCGGTACCGAAAGTTCCCATGGGGATAACTAAGCTCTCAATGGAGCCATTTTCCAAGGTCGCTATTGACATATTAGGTCCTATTAATCCAGCTTCATCCACGGGGAAACAGTTCCTCCTGGTGTATGTTGACCTGGCAACAAGGTACCCAGATGCAGTGTCACTGTCTTCTATCACAACTGAAGCAGTCGCTCATGCCCTATTTGAAATCTGCTCCAGGGTTGGCTTTCCTGAGCAGGTCACTTCTGACAATGGAAGTCAGTTTACAAGTAGGCACTTTGAGGCTTTCTGTAACCTTTTAGAAATGAAGCACATTCGTACAAGTGTCTATCATGCCCAATCAAATGGAGCATGCGAATGCTATAACGGGACATTGAAGCGATGTTTGCGCAAGCTAGTGATAGATATACCTAGGCAGTGGGACAAGTATGTCCCTGCTGCACTTTTCTCCTTCAGAGACACGCCCCATGACACTACTGGATACTCGCCTTTCGAGCTGATTTATGGTCATAAGGTCAGAGGCCCAGTAGAATTCTTGGCAGAATGCTGGGATTCACCTACCATCAAAGAAGACGATAGGGACGTCCATGGGTATATTTTGAAGTTTTCGTCTCACCTCAAAAAGTCTTGGAAAACTGCACAATTAGCCATTAAGGGTCACCAGCAGACTGCCAAGCTCCTCTTTGACAAGCGTGCGCGGCGTCGTGCCCTGACACCCGGAGATCGAGCTCTGTTACTTCTTCCGACAGATACCCGCAAACTAATGCTATGCTGGAAAGGACCGTACACTGTGGTACACTGGGTGACCCCTGACAATTATGTGCTAAATGTTGATGGCAATAACCGGAAATACCACATTAACCAGCTGAAGCTTTATTGTGAGGACCTGGAGGCCCACAGGGATCCTGCGCTGGATCAACAGAACCTCCGAGGCTGCAGCAACACAGGTGCTCCATTATAGCCACCCCTTACTTCCTATATTGGAATACTCTACCCTTGCAGTGGAGACAGACTTATGGGAGTGGAGTTTTTCTGAAGAAGCCCCTCTGGCCGCAGCCACCACCCTTGCAATTGAAGACATAAGCTTAGCTTTTGATGATGGTAAGGATCCTGCCATTCCCACACACCAAAAGGAAAGTGTGAGTAATTGCATTATTAACTCCAGACTGCAACCGAGTCAACGGGAACAGCTGAACAAGCTATTAGAGGACTATGAGAACGTCTTCAACGACCTCCCAGGCATTACTGCTACCCTTGAGCATCATGTCAGATTGACTGACCCAGAGCCATTTCGGCATTCCTATGGTCTTCCCCACCAGCTGTCCTTATGGCTGAAGGAAGATCTTGACACTTGGGTCCGCCTCGGAATAGTTGAAAAGAGCATTTCGCCTTGGTGTTCGCCGTTACTGGCAGTGCGTAAGCGAGATGGCAGTCACAGGTTCTGCCTTGACTGTCGTAAGCTTAACTCCCGTACCATCTTTGATGGAGAACCCATTGCTGATGCCGAGCATATTTTCTTGTTGCTCTCTCAAGCCCGTTACCTGTCCAAGTTGGATCTGGCCAGTGGATTTTGGCAAGTCCCGTTGAGCGAGACTACCAAGCCTCTTACAGCTTTTTCCACAAGATATGGTCTATACCAGTTCAGGGTCATGCCTTTTGGTATGGTAAATGCCCCTGGCTGCTTCAGCAGACTCATGAGGATAGTACTAAAGGATCTCGACAATGTTTCATGCTTTATAGACGACATCCTGGTGCATTCTCAGGATTGGTCTTCGCACCTCGAGACCCTCCGCAGAGTTTTCACTCGTCTGAACCAGCATGGACTTCATTTAAATCCTTCCAAATGTGAGATTGGTTTCACACAATTGCAGTATTTCTGCCACGTGGTTGGAGAAGGAGTTATGTCCCCTTTACATGACAGGGTACAAGCTATTAAGGATATGGAGAAACCTGCCACTGTCACTCAACTGAGATCATTCCTGGGTAGTGTCGGCTACTACCAACAGTTCATTCCACACTTTAATACTATCACTGCCCCTTTGCAGCAAATGACCTCCTCGAAACAAAGTAAAACCTCCCCTGTCCAATGGACAGATGAAGCAGAGAGAGCATTTTTCAAGCTCCAAGAAGCATTGGCGGGTGAGCCAGTATTACAACTGGTAAACCCTGATTTTCCATTTATCTTGCAGACCAACGCCTTAGACGAAGGCCTGGGTGCCGTGCTCTTGCAAGCCCGATCAGACAACTCAGCAGAAGTAGCTCCAGTGCGATATGCAAGCCGCAGGCTTCGCCCTGCAGAGCGAAATTACTCCACCGTGGAGAAGGAAACTCTCGCTGCATATTGGGCCATAAAGAAATTTGAAGTCCATCTGTATGGCCAACATTTTACACTGAGAACCGACCACCGACCTCTCCTATATTTACAGACTGCAGACAAGCTAAGTCCTCGCCTGAAAAGGTGGGCACTTTACCTGAATCTTTTCAAATTCACTGCCCAACATGTTCATGGCAAGGACAATGACCTTGCTGATCTACTAAGTCGACGGTCGTTACCCTCAAATAAGGAAGCTGGTGCTGTTAGCCTAAATTTGACTTGTCGATAAATATTACTTCTCTAATGTGTTGTTTATTTTTTATGTTTATCTTTTATGTCCTTAATACTGTACTGTACTTGTTTATTTTAGCGTACAAACATTATTCCTAATGGAAGAAGAAAAAGATGAAGAACAATTTTTTGATCGTATTTTTATATTTCCCTTTGTGGGACTTTGAAAGCCAGAACATGGCGGAAACATTTTAGTTTAGTGTTGAATAGCTGAAACTGTTTTAAATCCAGTCGCCAATGTTAATGACGACTTGGTTCATATTTTACATTTGCGTATACTGTATTTTTTTTTTTATATTATATTATTGCCTTCTTGCATGTGAAGCATTCATAAACTTAAATATTGATATGCACTGATATCTAATTGTGATTTAATTCTCTTGAGATTTGAATTTGATCACATTTCTTTTATGTTTTGCATGTCATTTAATGTTTTGTTTATGAGACTTGTTCACTTTTCCTAATAGTATGATATGTTCCAGTGGTGGATCCCATTCTTATTGTTCATTTGTTCTTTTCAATGAGAAGGATATCTCATCCCTCATAATAACACTGAAGTCACCGTAACTTCCTCTGTTTTTTTTTCGCCTACTGTAGTAGAATTTTGCTAAATCAATATTCTCTAGAAAGGGCCTTTGTGACAGAGTGTTTCGCTCAAAGTTACCAGAGGCTGTTAGATGCCTTATTAAGTAATTTAGTAACTTAACTGTCATTTTTCTAACTAAAAAAATAATTCCCACTTCTTGACTTTTGCAGATTATGATTATTTGCAATTTATATTTTAGCTTATAGCTAATTTTAAATATACCTTATTTACTCTTAATGTACGTGTAGAAGTATAGTCCCGATATAAAGGTTGCTCCTATTTTCCGTCTCCTACGAGCAAAGAACGTTCTAGATATTGTTTACCAGTAACCTAACTTTTCATTATTATTCTCGTTTTATTTTATTTGCTTCCACTTGTTGCACCTAAAAATACTGTCTCTCCCTTGCATCTCTGCTATAATTGCATGCCAGGGACCACCACTAAAATAGTCCTTAAATGATATCAGAGCCAGTTACTGCTCTAGAAATATATCCTACAGATGAACTCACCAGGAGGGACAAGGAGGCGTCCTCCTTTGGCGCCTAAACTTCCGAGAGGCAACATCTCGCCTGAGCAGTCTAAGTTTATATCAAACTTTATTTACGTGGCATCTTCACAGGAATTCATCTGGCACAACAAGTGTCCTGTATTTTACTCTGCCTGTGTGACAGAGGTAATCGTCGAGTTGAGGCCAAAGTCTTGGCATACGTCTGTGGTGCCGGGAAATAAAATCATGCTTATCACCTCTGGGATTCGAGGCAGCATTTCATAAAATTTAATTTGAGAAATTTAATTAAATTCTTTTAATGTCATTGCATTTCCAAAATTAAAAGAAAGTTGAATTCTGAGTTTCATTTAACCGACTAATGGTAAAAGAGATGGGGTGTTCAAGTACAAATATCTGTCCTGTCTGTTTGTGAGCTCTTAACCGAGCTCGGTCCTTTGAGTCCCCTTAGTAAAACAGAATCTTAACAACACTCAACCATCCTAACCCCAACACCATCCTCGGCTTCTTACTTTTCCTACATTTCCTGAGCCTGCAGTCAGTCACTTCTATCCTATGTTGCACTGCTACGCTCTCCCCATTTATTACTTTACAGTTGCCAATCTCCTTCAGATGGTCTCTCCTACACTAAAATAAATATATCTGGTTCTCCCTTCCACTGCTACTGTATGTAATCAATCTGTTTTCCTTTTTCTCAAAGAATGTGTTGATCAATGCCAGATCAAATGCCACTGCAAAATCAATCACTCTCTCTCCCCCCTCATTTCTCTCACCCACCCCCAAGCCCCCATGAACTCTACCTATCCCAGACCTCCCAATTCCCAAGTGGCCATTTAGATCTCCTCCCAAAATTACCCTCTCCCTTATAGGAATTGTTCTAAGCTCCTGGTCCATCTCCTCCCAAAATGCATCCTTCACCTTTGCTGTACAACCAGTTTGTGGGGCATAGGCACATACCACATTGACAACCTTTTCTCCCAGTCCCAGCTTAAAACTCATAATTCTGTCACTCTTTCTATTCACACCAAGTAAGCTTTCCTTCAGGTCTTTGGATAGTATTATTCCTACACCATTCCTCCCTTCCTCATTTGCTCCACTATAGAAAAATTTGCAACCCTCACCCAGTTCCCTTGCCTTATTACATTTCTACCTGGTCTCCTGCACACACAGCACTCCAATTCTCCTCCTCTCCATCAGGTCCACCAATTCTCGCCCCTTCCCAGTCATCGTCCCCACATTAAGAGTGCCCACCCACAGCACCACCTCTGACACTCTCCCTTGAGCTTGCCTCTTTAACCCAGCCTGCCCATGACTGGGTAGCCCTTGCTCTCTTTCCGGAGGGGTCAGGCGAAGCCCCAACGCGTCGCTTAAGGGGAACACCCTAGTATGGTAATTATTCTCGTTATCTGTACTGGCCATATTTTGGTTTTGGCAATATTTTTATGGCTAGATGCCCTCCCTGCCACCAACCCTCCCCATTTGCCCGGGCTTGGGACCTGCACCAAGTTGAGGCTGGCTTGCCCCCCTCAGTGGCTGGGTTAAGAGCTTGGCAGTCTGTTGATGGCTATATGCGTAGCTTTCCTATTTTTTTGAGGTGAGACAAAAACTTCAAAATATACTCATGAATGTTCCTATCATCATCCTCAATGGTAGGGGAGTCCCAACATTCTACCAATAACTCCACTTGGCCTCTGACCTTGTGACCATAAATCAACTTGAAAGGCGAGTATCCAGTAGTGTTGTGGGGTGTGTATCTAATGGAGAAAAGTTCAGCAGGAACATACTTGTCCTACTGCCTGGATAGATCTACGACTAGCTTGCACAAACATTGCTTCAATGTCCCATTATAGTGCTCACATGCTCCATTTGATTGGGCATGATAGACACTCATGCAACTGTGCTTCAACCTCGAAAGGTTACAGAAAGCCTCAAAGTGCCTACTTGTAAACTGACTTCCAATGTCAGAAGGGACCAGCTCTGGGAAGCCAACCCTGGAGCAGATTTTGAATAGGGCCAGAGCGACTGCTTCGGTCGTGATAGAAGATTACAGCACTGCATCTAGGTACCTTGTTGCCAGATCGACATATACCAGGAGGAACTTTTTCCCTGCGGACGATGTAGGGTTAATAGGACCTAATATGTTGATAAAAACCTGGGAAAATGGCTCCGTTGAGAGTTTAGTTATCCTCATGGGATCTTTCAGTACTGGTGCCATAGAGGTGAATTGACAGACAGGGCAGGAGCCTATGTATCTGTCTATCTCGGTGTGCATGTTTGTCTATGCAAAAGCCTTCTTGAGGAGGTGTAGAGTTTTTGCTTTGCCTCTGTGTCCGCTCAGAGGTAAATGGTGTACCACATACATAGCCTGATGGCACAACAAAGTGGGCACCACCAACTGTTTAAAGGCGTGGCTGCCTTTAGTCACTTGCCTGCGAAGGACTCTATCTTCAAGGGTGTAAGTGATCTGGCCTCCTCCTCTCACTGTAAAGGTTCTTTCCTTGGTGGCCTGTTGCATCCAATGCTTGAGGCGGAGGCAGTCCTCCTGTAGTTCGGCAAAGTCTGGACAGGACATCAATATCTCTAGAGGTACATCATCTGGTAAAGGAGGGGGAAACACTCCGCATTCCACATTATGGATACTAACTGCAGCAGAGTCAACAGAGTCAGTCAGAGAATTGTCCACATTCCTGGTGTCAGAGCCAGTAGCTGCTGCTGAAATGGCTTGTTGTGACTTCGCCTGAGGAATGTTCCACTGAAAAATGTCCTCATGGTAGAGGTCAGTCTGGAAGATAGGAGCTTGATTCATTACACGACCGAGCAAGACAGGGTGCCAGGGCTTTATCAATGCCACAGCTGGGGGGCTGCAATCCAAGTCAGTGACACAGCAGCATCACGTATGAGGATCTCCATCAGCAAAATGCAAATGGACAACCTGGCCTGTGTAATCTTCATCCCTGACAAATTTCTTGTTAACAACTATGTATCGAGAGCTATCTCAGCTTCCACACCATTTATGGCTCCTGGGCACATTGGACCCATCTGGGGAACAACACATTTGGTGAACTGCACATTGGCAACTCCGTGCGGCAGGTCCTCGATGTTATAGACGGCGACCCTCTCTGGCCTTGTATCTACGGCACTGGCAGAGCAAATGGCCAGACGGTTATGCTGGCTGCCGCTGTGAGGGGGAGTGTGGTAGCTCCTAGAATTTGGCTGAAATCCCTGGGAATGTGGAGCAAGGGTAATTTCCCTTGCCTCTGAACTGATGAGACTTAGGTTTTACTGAGTCGTCCTTCTTGAGTGTGGGTGCATGGCCATAATAAGGCTTAGGGGTGTGAGGAGGAGCTGGACAATTGAAGTTCTGAGAAGGGCCCTAGTGCTTCCCATTCCTGTGATCTTTCCGGTGAGAATCATGGCCTGCTGCGGGGGAGATGACACTCTGAGGACGAGCCTTGGGATCGGCCTTTCTTGCCCTTATAAGGTCACAGAGACGTACTCCAGGCTGGTTGTGCTGGAGGTACTCGTCCACAGTGGCTAAACTTATCTTGAGATTGAACTCATCCTTAAGCTTGGTCCTTACGTAAGCAAGAACATCCATAGGGAGGTAATTTGCAATTGAATCAAACATCAAGAATGGATGAAACTTCTCTTGGGAACACTTTGCAACTCGCAACCAATCAGCATAGAGGCGAGCTTTGTGGTTGCCAAAGACACTACAGTTCTCCTTCTTCAATGTGAAAGCGGAAGACAAACCTAGCGCGAAATTCAGCTGGCAAAAGGTTCTGCAAGGCGAGGAGTATACATGTAACTTTCTCGTAGTCCCTCAGTTGCTGCGGTCAAGTTCATTGATCAGGGCAAACAGATGGGGCGACATGGAGGCGAGTAACCAGTGAATTTTCTCAGCCTCTGTGCCATCATTAGCGGTGGCAAGACTCTCGCAGGAGCGGACGTAAGTATTCGAGCAGTTGCTTGCCATCGTCCTCATATTTCTGTATTAGGGGGGCCTCTCACAAGGCTGGCCCCCAATTTCTAGTGAAGTACCACTGTCAGGGGTTCCAGTTCGAATCTGAGCGAGCACAAGCTCATGTTCTCGTTGCACCTGCACCCGGTAATGGTCGCATTGTGCTTGCTTGTTGTCTTGTTCGGCCTGTGTCTGGTCATAGTTGCGTTGTGACTGCTGATTTGCTCTCTCCCATAGCTTGGCTCAGAGTGCAGCCATTTTTAATGGGCTCACTCGAGGAGCTTCTTTCCAGACATGCTGTATTACTCACCCAGAACAAGCATCTTGTCAAGGTAGCTGTCCTCATTGAATATTTTGATGGATTCCTGTGACTTGCCCAGTAGCCATGGTGGTTTTCAGAACAGTCAACAATGAAGCACCAAAACAAATCAACCATACAAAGCCAAAAGAAAGCAATCCAAACAAAAAATTCTACAATAGTAAAAAAAAAAATTGAAAGAACCACACAACACCAAGGAGAGGAAAAAAATTCAACACCACAGTTTAAACTTAAATGTAACGATGATCCCAAAACCTCACTATGAAAGTGACTCAAAATACAATACAGCAGCAAAATGCTGCAAAAAGTCCATGAAGCACTGGTAATACAGAATGGCAGTTGTGCCTGCTTAACAGCAATATGTGACAGAACCTGAAATTATGGTGCAAATGAAAGGAATGCACAACAACAAATTTTATGGAGAAGCACCCGTTGCAAGGGTTTGCAAACAAGTAGAGTATGGTGGTTGTGCCTGCGTAAGAGCACGTGTATGGCAGTACCTGCAAGTAAACTGTTATAAGCAAAATTCTGGAGTGTTGCAAAAAGGGCACGGATTCTATACAAAATACACCAAAGATAAGGTGATGGCTGACTAAGCATTCAAGTTGTACATGTTTCTACTAATAACGGGAAAATTTATTTTTGAGCCCAGGCTCAGCAAACGATGCCAAAGTTTTCTTCCCAATCAATGTTTTCTTCCCATCCAATGTTTGAATATAAAACTCATTTACAAGCAATGTAGTTAATATGCTTACTCCCGGTTCCTAAATCCCAAAGAAATATAAACAATTCCTAACAGGCATCACCCTTTAACGGATATATAAAATATAAATGCTTTACAACTAAATCTTGTCATGCAAATAAGTGAAATCTTAAGTAAGACATGTTCTTGTCATGACAAATATCTTAATTTTGTTACCACATAACCTCATAAAAATTTCCTGAAATTTTGTTTACCACATGGTAAACAAGGAAAATATTAGTTACTGTGATTGATGTTGAAACTAATAAAAAAAAAACGAAATTTCTGATTTGCAACAGTATCATCGCTAGCAATCGAAATATTTGTGTGCAGCCTAATATTAATTCATTTCAATAACCCATGCTAATGGTAATCGGGTTTCATATGCACATTAAAAGAATTTTTTTTTTTTTTTTTTTTTTTTTTTTTTTTTTAAATAGCAAAATCACTGTCTGTATGGGTCCCTGTTTGGGCGCCAATTGTGTTGTTGACAGGTTGGTCAGTTTCTGTTTTACCTAAGGAGACTCAAAGTACTGAACTCGGTTAGGACTTCACAGACATCCAAAGCTAATCTTTACCTGCACACCCTCCGAATACCACTACTCGGTTAAATGAAACTCAGAAGTCAACTTTCTTTTATATTTGGAAATGCAAGGACACATTAAAAAACTAAATTAATTTCGGAAAACTGGAACAAATTTAAAAATCTAAATCTATGGAATGCTGCTCGAATCCTGGAGGTGGTGAGCATGATTTCGATTCCCGGCTCCGCAGACGGATGCCAAGACTTTGGCTTCAACTCAAAGATCACCTCTGTCACACAGGCAGAGTAGAATAGAGGATACTGCAATTGCAGAAACAAAAACAACACAACATTAATAATGGGAAAACTGAAGATGCGAGCACAAAAATAATGAGTTTCAAATATAATTCTACTAGAGAAAAAATATTCGTAACTCACAGTTATCAAGAAATATTTATGTACCATAAGGACATAAAGTTATTATTTATTTGCCAGCATTAGCGTAAAACACTTTATTCACAATAAATGAAGAATCTACGAGAAAAATATGTATTCATTAACTTGTGGTGGACAAGAAATGTTTACACTGCCATAAGGGCAAAGCAAATTATTAATTATTTGCAATCTATATTGTAAAACACTTTATTTACGATGATAAAAAGAGGTAAAATGAATTAGAATTCGTTAAGAGAAGGGATGGATTTTTTCATGGTAATGAGCAATCTCCTGAGGTCGAAATTTGCCTGGACACCCACAATGAAAGATATTTCTAATCAGTGCATATCAGCGGTTATTTCTATGTCCAGGAATTGAATTTGGCAAATGAGATTCTAATGTATTTCTTACCTGCAAGAATGATAATAATCTTGTAGATATCTTTTATGTTGCCGAGTGCAGGCAGGTTAATATATGAATGTTACTATTATAACACATATCCCATTTTCATCACAGATAACTTGGGATTAATAGGAGGTATATAAAAAACTCGTACCTCAACAAGGTTTCTTACGTAGTAAGAAAGATTACTAATATCTTACATAAAATTACGACTAATGGTGTTACAAGAACAAATGAGAATCTACTTAGAGGGATCAAAACGATAAGTACTTTATACAGAATCAAATATAAAGGAATTACATCCTATATAGGTTTCTTTCAAGTCATACCCTTTGTACTTAAGAATGTTATTCATTTGCTTGTAGAAAGCGGTAATTTTAAATGGAGAATATCTTTGATAAAATACATACTGCTTAAATACATAACAGTCTCCTTTCCCCTAAAATGAATTGGCCCCTTTATTTAAACAATAAAGTTACATGAGATACAAAATTACACATAGGATACATATTGAAATAAGGTAAGTATATTACTACATATTTCCTTATAAGTCTAACATTTCTGGAGACTTTCTTCTGTTCCTCCGATCAGGTAATACAGACTCAACTTTTTCTAATCTCTCTGGATCTTTACCACTGGGTTGTAGCTGGTCGATGTGTCATCTGACTACCTTGCCCTCATCCAATTCTACTCCGTAATTCAGATTTCCTAACTTCTTTTTAACTTTTCCTTTTGACCATTTTTCCTTATCGTTATACATTCTGACTACTACGCTTTCATTTTCACTGAATTGTCTAATCTTTCCAATTCCTTTCAACCTTTCATATATTTCATTTTCGTTTTTACCTTTTGAGTCAGGTAGAAGTTGATCTAACTTACATCTGAGTCTCCTTCCCATCAATAAAAATGAAGGGCAAACACCTGTTGCTGTATGAGGTGTTGTCCTATAGGTGAGCAAAAACTTATTAAGAGAATTATGAATGTTCATGGCGTTAGCATTACACGTTTTCATTGCACTTTTAAAGGTATGTACCATTCTTTCTGCTTCACCATTTGTTGCTGGGTGATAGGGTGCAGATAATGTGTCTAATGCCATTTACCTTTAAGAAATTCTCAAACTCTTCTGAACAGAACTGAGGACCATTATATGTAACTACTCTCTTTGGAATACCATGAGTAGAAAATTATGTCATGGGGACTTTAATTGTATTTAGAGAAGTTGTTGTCTGCATTGGAATGATGTCAGGCCATTTGCTATTAGCATCAACTACTACTAAATAAGAATTTCCCAGAAAGGGTCCTGCATAATCAATATGCAGTCTCTGATATGGATATATTGCACATTCCCATGGGTGTAAACTTATTAACTTAGGGTTGTTTTTCTGTAATGCACAATCCTGACAATCCTTTATAGAATCCTCTATATCTTTATCTACATTTGGTCACCATATGAAACTTCTGGCTATAGCTTTTGACTTTACAATTCCTTGATGACCTTCATGTATTTCTTCCAAAACCTTTCTTCTGAGTGGCGTGGGAATTACTACTCTAGCTCCTCTCAATATACAGTCTTGTTCTATACTTAATTCTACCTTAACTGCTCTATAAGCATGACACTCTTCGCCTTCTAAGAACTTATCATTTCCTGTCATCAAATATTCCTTCACTTTATATAGGACCTTATCTTTTGTTGTGCTTTGTCCAATGTTCTTTGCTCTCAAGGGTAAGTTATGAGTTTCAATCAATAGTATGGACTTTTCATGCCCTTCTGGTGTTTTCTCTACTGGTGATCATGACAATGCATCTGCATTTCCCATTTTACTAGTGGGTCTATACTCTAATGAGTAATTATAAGCAGCTAATATTATTGCCCATCTCTGGAGTCTAGCTGCAACTAGCATTGGTAGTCCTGCTTTTGGACCTAAGATAGCTAATAGCAGCTTATGGTCAGTGACCAAAGAAAATATTTGCTTTCCATACAAATACAAGTGAAATTTCTTAACTTCATAGAATAACGATAATCCTTCCTTCTCTCTTTGAGAATAATTTTGCTCAGCTATTCAACAATCTTGAAGCAAATGCAATAGGTTTTTCTGTGCCATCTGGCATTTCATGTGCTAAGACACAACCTATTCCAACTTGTGAAGCATCACATACTAATTTTAAAGGAAGATTTTCTTTAAAGTTTACTAAAAACTTATCAGAACAAATCTCCTTTTTATTTTTTTCAAAAGCATTCTGACACTCATGTGACCATTTCCACTTTACCTTATTCTTTAATGGCTGGTATAAGGGATGAACTATTGTTGCTAAATTTTTAATAAATTTTGCATAGAATGTTACTAATCCAAGAAATGATTGCAACTCTTTAACATTTGCTGGTACTTTAGCTTCCCATACTGCTTTAATCTTATCTTTTGTTTTGTGAATGCCATTTTCATCTATCCCAAATCCCAAATAATTTACTGATGATACATTGAATAGACATTTATTCTTGTTTATCTTCATACCATTTTCCTTTATTTCATCTAGTACTTTCTTTAATCTCTGATTATGCTGTTGTTAATCTTCTCCCCCAACAACTATGTCATCTACAAAGCAGACAACACCATGTGAATAGCTTGTCCATAGTCTCTTGCCATAAGGCTGGACTGGTTGCTACTCCACAGGGTAGTCTTTTCAGTTGATATAACCCTAAATGAGTATTAAGTGTACATATTTCATGTGACTTTGTGTCCATTTTTAACTGCTGAAAGTATTTTTCAAGTCTACTTTTGAGAATACCTTGCAACCTCCCATAGTAGCAAACATAATACTAGGGTTAGGTAAAGGAAATTGAGCAACTTTAAATTGTGGATTCACTGTGACTTTATAATCACCACATAGTCTTACTCCTCCATCAGGCTCTGCTATGGGTACTAAGGGTGTAGCCCACTGACTATATTTTACCTTTTGCCAA
Organism: Halocaridina rubra; assembly: GCA_037179515.1. Classification (NCBI taxonomy): domain Eukaryota; kingdom Metazoa; phylum Arthropoda; class Malacostraca; order Decapoda; family Atyidae; genus Halocaridina; species Halocaridina rubra. The sequence continues at coordinate 52,415 of JAXCGZ010019113.1, forward strand.
TTTCCTTCTTCCTCTAGTCTCAATATTTCTTTTTCGACTTGAGTTTTCAGCGCAAAAGGTATTTGTCTGGGTGGTAGAAATTTTGCCATTGCATCTTCTTTTAATTCTAAGTTTGCAGTCACATTGCTTATAGTATCTAAACCTGGTTTAAAAATTGTTTCATACTCTTCCATCAGATCTTGTGTACTTATACTATTTATCTTTAGATTTGCTTTCTTTATAAATTCTGGAAAGTTTAGCTTTAGGCCTTTTATCTAGTTTAACTCTAACAATCCCTATCTATTTCCTGTTAGTATTACAACTGGTAACTCCACAATTTGTTTCTCATATTTTACCATAACTTCAACTTTTCCTATTGTTTCAATCTTTCGATTATTGTAATCTGTGATTAATGAACTTGTGTCCTCCTCTATTTTCAGATAAGGTATACTCTTGGCTACTTCTTCTGAAATCACAGTTATATCTGCAGCTGTATCTAACTGCATTTCTATATCTTTTCCATTTACTTGTACTTCACATATTATTCTCTTATTTGTGTCAGTGGAATTTAGTTAGAAAGTGAAGGTTTCTTGCTCTAAGTTTTCTTGTTCTCTTTCTTTTGTACATTGAATGTTTTTCTTTTTAGCTTGTTTTGTTTGTTTCTTAAGACATTTCCTGGAAAAATGTCCATAATATCCACAAAACTGGCACACATTGTTATAACCAGCACACTTATATCTATCATTCGGATGATGATTATTATAACCACACCTGTAACATTCTTTATATTTGTTACTATTAGGTGTCTGTGCTTTATTCCCTTGCCAGTAATTGGAAGTATTGTCCTTATACCTTTTTTCAGTTTCCTGTTTTTATTTTTTTTTATTTTTTATTTATGATTACTTGAGCCTGATTTATTCGGTTGTTTGTACTGCATTACTTTATTTACACTTCCAGGCTGAGGTTTTTGATAATTTTCCTGAATCCTTTTATTTTGAGCTCGAGACTGTTCATAAGCTTTTGCAATTTCCAATAACTTTTGGAGATCAAGTCTTTAGCTTGTAATAGCTTTTCTCTAAGCTCACTGGATTTGCATTTACAAATGACTAAATCGACTATTAAGTCTTCCTCTTAGTTATGGATATCATATTTGCAAAACTGACTTTGCTTCTTTAATCTTGTGACAAACATATCTATACTCTCATTTTCTCGAGGCTCAAGTGCCATAAGTAGGCTATGTTCGTATCTGATATTTTCACTGGGGTTAAAATACTTCCCTAATGCTTCTACAGCTTTATTATATGTATTATCCTCAGGGGTTAGTGTTTTAAATATATCCTGAACCTCTGGGCCTGTTATGTGCAGTAGGATGCTGACCCTCTGCTTGTCAGTTTTCGTGGCCAAGCAATCCAAATAGATTTCAAATGAATCAAAATATTTCCCCCACCTATGTGCCACTGTTCTAGGGTCACACTCAATAGAAAAATGAGGTGGTGCTGGTATTTGAGAAGTTATTCTTGTGCCTTTATTTACTATAGGCTAGCCTAATTGCTTTCCTTTAACTATCATTATCTTATTATATAATTATCTTTATCTTAATCCAGGTACTGTATAACCTTCACTACATAATATACATGCATGTAACTAAAAATTACTTAGCTTATACACATTCATAAAAGAATTAGATAGACGAATGTTTTCTTTCCGTCTGTTGCTGAAGGTTTTTCGCTGGCTGACGTAAGAATCTTCCTGGTTGCCTGTGGTGTGATGTTCTCTTGAGCGGAAGATATCTGGCAGGAACTGGTCATCGGTTGTTATTATTGTTCCCATCACAACTCTTTCTTCTGAGTTCGTTCATTTCATCGTCCAGTAATGTATTTCTTACCTGCAAGAATGATAATAATCTTGTAGATATCTTTTATGTTGCCAAGTGCAGGCAGGTTAACATATGAATGTTACTATTATAACACATATCCTATTTTCATCACAGATAACTTGGGATTAATAGGAGGTATATAAAAAACTCGTACCTCAACAAGGTTTCTTACATAGTAAGAAAGATTAATAATATCTTACATAAAATTATGACTAATGGTGTTACAAGAACAAATGAGAATCTACTTAGAGGGATCAAAACCATAAGTACTTTATACAGAATCAAATATAAAGGAATTACATCCTATATAGGTTTCTTTCAAGTCATACCCTTTGTACTTAAGAATGTTATTCATTTGCTTGTAGAAAGCGGTACTTTTAAATGGAGAATATCTTTGACAAAATACATAACTGCTTAAATACATAACAGATTCCAGTTAGGTAATCTACAAAAGTGCATTTCTATGGGAATGAAACTGAAAAGAATTACTTAGGATTTGACCAGTAACGGATTTGACCTGTGACATTAAATGCAAAGTTTCTAGAATTTCTATTTTGCTTGACCAACGACCTTTACCATACACTATCTCTACTCTTGTTTGTGCAAGATGAATTCCTGTGAAGACGCTCTTAATATTACTGCTACGTTTAAGAAGTTTGGAGTAAGCATGACTGCTGAAGTGAGATCTTGCCTCTGTGATGCTGGCTGCCAATTGAGAGACATCAAGCGTCCCTCTTGGTGACATCATCATTCGGCCAGCCTGTAGAGTTTATCGAGAAGCAGTAATTCATCCCCCAATGTTTTTTTTTTTTTTTTTTTACTATAGTGGTGGTCCTTTGCAGGTAATTATGGCAGAGATGCAAGGGAGAGACAGTATTTTAGGTACAATAAGCAGAAGCAAACAAAGGAAACGCGAAATAATTATGGGTAAAATAGGTTACTGGTCGATGTCTGCAAAGCCTTTTTTGAGTTGCAGGAGAAGGAATTTTAATATTCAAATAGTAAAGAAGCTACTGAAATGTATCTAGACAGGCTATGAAGTATCATCAAGGCCAAATTTATAACAAAATTTATCAACAAGAGCAATTTTATAATATGAAAATTGTGTAAACAACGTATCTAATGGACTAGCTAGGATTACTGCATCATACATGAGAAAAAAGCAGAAAACAGAGAAACACGAGGGTGATTTATATATTGGGATAAGGCATGCTTTCTACACATACAAGAATATTATATAAAATATATATTCAAAATTAGTTAAGTTTTTAAAACTATGATTTTTTTTTTCATGATTGTGACACCAGGACGGGCCAATAAATAATAGAATAAAACAGCCCTCATCGGAACTGGGCACGAAGAATACATAAAGTAAAGAGAAACAGAGATGGAGAGTGTAATGAATTGCAAATAATCATAATCTGCAAAATGCAAAAAGTGAGTTTTTTTTCTTTATGAAGAAAAGAGAAACAGGGTTAAAATAAAACTTCAATACCTTATTAACAAAGGCTTCTATAATGACCTCTAGCGACTTTGAGGAAAACTCTCTGTCACAATCTTCTTTATCTCCCCTTTGGCTGGAAGAACTCTAAAGCAAAAATTTTCTTCTCTTTTTCATTTCTTCTCTCATTTAACATTCTAGCTTCTTGCAACAAGTTTTTGATTCTTCCTATCTCTTCCTGTGTTCTGTATGATCTAATGAATACTCTTCTGAATTCTTGAAGGTTTTTAGTTTTTTCTCATCATTATGTCTCCACATGTGTCCCCTCTATCAAAGATTACATTCATTAGTCTTGCCTTTCCCTCCCTAGAATATTTACAAATATGATGAATATTTACAATATCATCTCGACCACATACTATTCCAAGCTTCCTTATCAGGTCTAATACCCTACCTTTATTTTGTTCAAGTCTCCCCTGCCATGTTGACTTCTGGGATTCATTTATGCCTGAGATTACCACTGTTTTCACTTTATTAAGTGCCTATTTGATCAGTGGATTAGCCCTTTTAATCACAACATCTTCATTTTTTTCTATTACTGTTTCTTTGTAGCTAAGCATTTTTACATTTTCCAGTGCCACCTCCCTCACTGCTTCTTTTATTTCCTCATTTTGCTTTACTGCATCTGCAAAGGAAGTTTTCATGGCTTCATGCTCTATATTCAGCTCTGAAACTCTTTTCTAAATGGTTTGATGTTCTCCTTTATCTGAACATTTCAAACTGCAATCTCATCTCTCTCATGAGAGAGCATTGAGCTAACATTTATTTCATTCAGGTTGTCACCCAACTGTTTGTTATCTTCTTATTTAGAAATTCTGGTTTCTAGTTTATTCTTTTCCTCTTTCAGCTTCTATATTCATTTTTCATTTGCTTTTCTCTATTCCTCTTGCGCCTTATTAGATTCCTTTAATGTTCTAATTACCTCTAAGTGTTTTGTTCTCTTTCATTTATCTATCCATATTCTGAACATTATCATCCAGGTTTATTACATGGGTCTCAAAGTCCCTGACTTTTTATTTCAGGCTCCTAAGTACTACACCCTTTCCTACTACCCCCAGAGTTCCTCTGCCACTCCTTCTCAGACCATTGCATGGGGGCTAGAGACAGAGATGGCTTCATTATGAGGTTTTTTGTTTCACCAAATACAAAAAAAAAAAAATCTATTTATCTTCATACATAATTGCAATAACTTCTTATGAGTAGTAATTTAGTTACTTTGTTCATCTCCTTTCTGACAACTCACATCCTAACTTAAAATTTGACTTGATGATTTGAACCCCTGTTTCTGCTATATTTTCTTCTTGACTGCTAAACCCATCATTTCATAAGAAGTAGATTAGTAATTTTTTATCCAATATATGTTATCACATGATCAGAATTGAAATCTAGTTCAATTTAAACAAATAATTTGATAAAAGATAAAAGATAAAAAAAAGACAACTATGCTACTTGGCAACTTAGCTCAACAATGTTGATATATCTTTTATTAAATGTATTTATTTATTTATTTATTTTGCATAAAAGAGTGACTATCAAGCTTATCTTTAAGGGTAGAATATTGTTTTAACAAGATATGGAACCATAGGATCAGGTTAATAAACACTATAAGAGCTCTCTCCGATTTACACAATATATTAAGTAATGTGATGGCTTTGCCCCTGGCAACTCTTCTGTATTTCCTTCAGAACAGGACAGCATTTTCTTTTCACCTCTCCAAACTTTTCTCAAAGAATTTCACAAATATTTTTTAGGATTGTCTCTCTTACTTAGAATATATGTTTTTACTCACAATAATCTGCAGACTTTCCTTTAAGGATAGTTTGTGTAAGTTTTATACCTATGACCTGGTTCGCTTAAAAACACAAGGAAAAAGTCGAGATACTGATTGCGTCTGTTCTATGTTCCATCGAGTGTGTGTAATTACCTAATTGTAGCTTCCTGATTGAGCACATGCTCATAACTCCCCATCTCCTGGTCGGATCCATTTTTGTACTTAGTAGTACTTATCGTATATATCCTTAAAACTATGGATTGAGTTAGCATTTAATACCTCCTCGCTTAGTGAATTCCTATCAGCAACTACTCTAAGATTTAAAAACTACTTCTTTGCATCCTGCAAATAAGATTTCATACGAAGCTTCAAACTATGACCTCTACTTCTAGTGCCTGCCTTATCAAAATATCGATTCATGTCCACTCTGTCAAAGCCATGAAGGAATTTAAAATTCGTCGCCATATCCCCTCATTCCTCTAGCTTCGAGTGATGTTGAATCTTATTCCCTCGGCCTCTATACATAACCGAGATTGTGTATTGCTGGCACCAGTTTTGTGGCATGTCTTTGAACTTTTTCCAGCTTGAATATGTGCTTTTCAAGTGTGGATTCCAAAAGGGGGCTGCATATTCAAGCTGTGGCCTCACATAGGTTACATAAATATTTCTAAACATGCGCCCAAAGGCTTCCCTTACATTTGCTAAGAAAGCATATGCTGCCCTTACTATGCCATTTATATGCATTTCTGGAGACAAACCCGCTAGTAAGTGTACTGCTAGATCTCTCTGATTCTTCATCTATAATAGTTTTGCTCCTGCCACAGAATATCCAAACTTGGGCTTTCTTGCACTTGTACTCATTCTCATTACCTTAAATTTTGAAGTAATAAATTTCATTAGCCACTTTTCTGACCACTCATGCAGATTGCTTAGGTATTCCTGAAGTTCTTTACCATTGTTCTCATCTCTTTACTTTCTTCACAATCTTTGCATCACCTGCAGACACAATCTTTAATGAATTTACAGACTTTGATAGGTCATTTACTTATGCAAGGGAAAAAAGTGGCCCTAAACTGAACCCTGCGGAACCCCACTATTAATTCTTCTCCATTCAGACACTGAGTGCCTTCCTGTAACCGTCTGTTTCCTTCCTTCTAAGTAAGTTTTTATTCATTTTAAGACATTTCCACCTATTTTTGCCATTACCTGCAGCTTCTTATTAAGTCTCCTGTGTGGGACAATATCAAATGCCTTCTGGAAGTCTAGGAATATTCAATCTGCCCACCCCTCTCTTCCTGTGAGATCCAGATTACTTCATCATAAAATTCCAAGTAGTTAGTTACTATTGATCTAGCTTCTCTGAGCCATGTTGTCTCACTGACAAAAAGTTAAATGATTCCAAGTGAAGAGAACTGGCTTTCCTTGGTAGTTTCTCATTTACTTAGTAAACTATGCTGGTCAAGGAAACAGGTCTATTGTTTAGTGCTGTTTTCCTCCATCCCTTTATGAATATAGGTACCACGTTCACTTGTTTCCAGCATCTTGGAAACTCCCCAGATTCCAGGGACTTTTCAAAAATGATATATAGTGCTGATGATATTGATATAGCACATTTCTTAAGTACATGAGGGGATATATCATCAGGACCTATAGCTTTATAGGCATCTAATTACATCAGCGCTTTGCATACCTCTGTGGCTGTAATGATAATGTTCTTTAATACCAGTCAATGAGCTCCTATCTCAGCAATCTGAGGGAGCGGGGTATTTTCTGCTGTAAATACCGACTGAAGCTCCTTGTTCAATTCTTCGCAGATCTCTTCATCTGTCTCAGTGATGCTTCCATCTGCTCTCGTTAACTTGAAAACCTGTTCTTTGACTTTCAGGTGTGCTCTGATGAAGGTATGAAAAAGTTTGGGATTTTCTTTAGCCGTCCTGGTAATATCCCTTTCATAGTTTCTCTTTGCCTATCTTTTACTTAGGTAATCATCTCTTGCTCTTTTATATGTCTGCCAGGCATTTATGTTTTTTCTCCTTCTATACCTTTTCAGCATTTGCCTCTTTACTCCTTAACTCTCTTTCACTCATTTTTGAGCCATTTCTCTCTGGCATGAGTCCTCCTCACTGTATGGGTCAAGATTAATCCAATCTATCTTTGATATAGTTGCCAATTGTAATAGGTTAAGTTAAGTATTCCGGTTCCCCTGCATTAAGAGTTAGATATGTTATCTGTATGGACAACAACCAGAGCATGAACACAGCAGTATTGGGTTAGGATATGCATGGTAATAAGTTAGAACTGGCTAAATAAGCCAGAACTAATCGGTCATTATATACCTGACTTACCGTATATATTATCACACTATCAATATGATATACTGTATATTACTTAGTGGCATTAGAAATAGGGTTAGAGTTTTTTAAGTAAGGGTAGGATATCAGAAAATGATAGGAACTATATAGGAAATGCCTGGAGCTATTTGCAGGTGTCGTTGAACATCTCTCAGAGTTGGAGGGAGAAGAAAGATAACTCTCCTTTTCACTACAATGATATTAGAATAGGAATAATTCTTCTCAACAAGCTATGTAAGGTAGAACTTAACTTAGAATTAGTATACACTACGTACAATATTACTTCTCCAATACACCCCTCCCCCCTATAAATTAAGCCAATCCGGAGTCTTGACAATTCTAGCAGAGCGACGTACTGGAATAGCTCCCATTAGGTTTGTCTACTTTCTCATGAACCATTGGCGAAAAAGCAGACTCATCACTTACAACAGGTGAGAAAATCTTTATAGACATAAACGGAATACTCGGTGTAGATCGATTTAGAATCTGGTCTTGATGACATTTCACCACATGTCCTCCTGGAAGTTCACATTTATTAGACACAGGACCAGTTTGTTTCAATACTCGTGCAGGAACCCAACGATCTTTAGAAACTGTTAAAAAATACTGCACCATGACAGAAGACTTAGGTGTTAACTCTAGATTTCTAACAATATTACTGTCATAATTAGACTTTTGCTGGTCCTGCTTAGACAACACACTCTGTTGTACATGTTTACTGGGGTGTACTGAATCCAACACAGTACGTAGCTTCCTGTCAAACATCAACTTAGCTGGAGACACTCCAGTAGTAGAATGAGGTGTCACTCTGTACTGGAAAAGATACTTATCTAACTTAGTACTCCAATCTTCACCAGAGCAGTGTTTGAGGAAATTCTTAAGACCTTTGACAGTATTTTCAAACTGGCCATTAGTGCTTGGCTGGTAGGGTGTAGACGTGATATGACGAGCACCATTCTTCTCAAGAAATAGGTTGAATTCCCTAGACAAAAAATTAAAGCCATTGTCAATAAAGAGTGTCATAGGCACACCAAAATGTCAGAAAACATTTCTAATAAGATTAATGATGGCAAAAAGCTAGTGTCTTTAGTAGGTAGCACTTCGATCCAGTTAGAATGAGCATCAGTCAGCACTAGAAACTAGTCACCCATAACTGGACCAGTACAGTCAGCATGTACTCTCACCCATGGTCTCTCTGGCCAATCCTAAGGGTTTAAAAGTGCTTTCTAAGGCAATGTTCTAATAGCTAGACAAATGGAGCACCCAGCTGACAAATCTTCAAGGTCACGGTCCAATCCATGCCATCAAACATAACTTTGGCCCAATTGCTTCATTTTAGTAGAGCCCAAATGCTCTTGATGCAACATATTTAACATACTCTCTCTCCCTTTAGGAGGAATAATTATCCTAGGTCCCCATAGAATGCAACCTAGTTGAACACTTAATTCATTCTTTCGATGGAAGAACGGTCTCAATTCATCCTCAACATTTTCAGGCCTACCACAGTCTAGATAGAGTAGCACTTTAGCAAGTAATTTGTCCTTAGAAGTCCACTCACAAATGCCATTAGCAATTACAGGGGTGGCATCCAATGTATCAATTAAGTGAATCCACTCTGCACAAACAGGAACACTCTCAAGTGCATTTGCTAGTGATAGTCGGTTCAAAGCATCAGCCGTACCTTAAGATTTACCTGAACGGTGATACAACTCAAATGAATAGGCTTGTAGCATCAATGACCATCGCTGGATCCTACCAGAGGCCATTTCAGGAATAGGCTTATTAGGGTTGAACAAACCTAAAAGTGGTTTGTGATCCAGAATTAGAGAAAATGCATGACCCCACAAATAGTGATGAAATTTCTTCAGCGCAAAAACAAGTGCAAAGGCCGCCTTCTCTGTCTGAGAATAATTGGCCTCGGATTTATTTAGAGTTTGGGATGCAAAACAACTGGCAATTCAGGACCATCCTTCTTCTGACAAGAACAGCACCCAAACCATACTTAGACCTATCAGCAGACACTACGATAGGTAAATTAGGGTCAAAATAAATTACACCGGCATCTAATAATGTTTTAAATTCTTGAAAAGCTTTACTATGTTCCTCATTCCACTTTCATGGAACATCCTTTCTCAAAAGACTACTCAGAGGCTTAAGAATAGCATGCACAGCACTGTCCACTACACTTAGGCAAATATTTAGAGCAGGAAATAAATCACGACCTATTAAGTTAGGACCAGAATCCTTCACTATTACGATAGCCTGATTCTCTAAAACATGACCTTGGAACTTGATTTTTACCTAAATCTCCCCACATACAGGAACTTTGGAGCCTCCATACTTCTTCAATTTAATTTTAGAAGGCATCATTTTAGGCTTATCCTTAAGAAAACACTACAAAAATATTTTTTCACTGATAGAAGTACAAGCAGCACCTGTGTCCACCTGGAACTGGACATCAGCACAATCATCCAAGGTGATTGTCACATAGTAGGGAGCTCGCAAATTAGATGAGCTCACAGTAAAAATATAGTCACTACATCCTCCTGTAGTCGGATCACTAGTAGATCTAGATTTAATAGAACTTACAGCTTAAGACTCCACAGCAAATTTAGTGGAATTTTCTTACCCTTAGAAAAACAGACATTAGAAATGTGCCCAGTACGCTTACACAGAAAACACTCAGCGTTTTTATAGGGACAATCATTTTTCCAATGATTTTTACCACATCCGCTGCATGGTTTGTCAGGTTTTGTACCTTTCTCCTTCCCTCCATTAGGCTTCTGCTTCTTCTTATAAAAAGAACTCTTAACCTTAACTTTCACAGTATTTACTTCATTATCATTAGTGTGAGGTTTCTGACCAAACTCCCTGACATCCTTCTCTGCAGCTTCCCTAGTAATAGCAATTTCTACTGCTCGGGTAAAAGTGAGATTCTTCTCTGTCAAGAGAACGCACTGAGTACTTTCTTCACGAAGATCCATAACAAGCTTATCTCTTAACATCTCCTCTAGTTTGTTCCCAAATTCACATGTCAATGGGAGTAACTTTAGAGCTGGAACAAAATAAATTACACTTTTATGGTCTTCTTGACACCTTCGGTAGAATTAGAATCTTTCATAGATCACTATAACCTGGGGCACTGTTGCCAACCATGGGGAATTTTCCCCAGATTTGGGAAATTTGGGTTATTGATGGGGAATTGCTGAATTTTAATTAAAACTTTGGGGAACTTTTGCTATTAAAATGAAATTACTTATATTTTGATTACATTTACCAAAATAAATATCCATGAAACAGAATATTTCTATAACTATCATAGCATGATGAAATGTCCTATACTGTAAATTAATTCATGAATGTTTGCAGATTATGCAAAGATTGTGAAGAAAGTAAGACACGAGAACAATGGTAGAGAACTTCAAGAAGATCTAAATAGTCTGCATGAGTGGTTAGAAAAGTAGCTAATGAAATTTAATACTTCAATATGAAAGGTAATGAGAATGAGTACAAGTGCAAGAAGGCCCAAACTTGACTACTCGGCGGCAGGAGTACAACTTCAAGAGACAGAAAATGAGAGAGATCTAGGAGTAAACATACTGGCAGATTTGTCTCCAGAAATACATATAAATGGCATAGTAAGGGTAGCATATGCTTTCTTATCAAATATACGGGTAGCCTTCAGGCACATGGACAAGGAAATGTTCAGAAATATTTATGTAACCTATGTGAGACCAAAACTTGAATACACATCTCCCATTTGGAATCCGCACTTGAAAAAGCACATAGCTAAGCTTGAAAACGTTCAAAGACATGCCACGTAACTGGTGCTAGAAATATGCAATCTCAGTTATGATGAGAGGCTGAGGGACTTAGACTTACCATCACTCGAAGCTAGAAGATTGAGGGGGATATGGTGACAGTCTTTAAATTCCTTCATGGTTATGATGTCGTAAGGCAATTAAAGATGCCTATTGCTTCACAAGGCATTTCAGAGATGCCTAAAAGTCCCGGGTGGCAGTGAAGCCCATGAAACCCACCGACCACCATGAGTAGGTACAAAGAGTCAGTAAGAGGTCAGGCCTTGTCAGGAGCAGATATAACGTCCACAGCTTAGCTAGCCTCCCCCTTGCAGGCGGGAATCTAGAAATAAATCAATATAAAGAACTGGCTTACCTGTATCACCAACCACGCTACCAAAAGAACAACACCACAATTATTGGTGTAATATAGTAAGATGAAAATCCCACCATATTTATAACCCTCGTGTGAAATAGTGCTCACACGATATTGGTGACAACTTGTGGGATTACATCACGACATTGGTGTACAGCTCAGGATCAATCCACGCCGATACTTCAATGAAGAGAAAGAAGAATTAAAAATACAGAAGAAAAAATATATAGCATCTATAGAAGAAATGTTCGGGTGATGAAGAAACTTCTAGACGCTTACAAGCAGCAAGAGAGCGACGCCGAGAAAGTCTGAGCTCCCCCTTCACCTACAGTATCATATTACCAGATCATCTTTCTCCCCCAAGGGACTTTTTCACTCAAGGCCCCCAGCTGTGAAAGTACAACGAGCGCCTTCATGGGCGCCACCGTCACAGTGAGCTGAAGTGTGACCGGGGCTTTGAGTGAAAAAGCCCCTTACCAGAAGTACATGTTGCCGGATCCAACCAAGAAGATGGTGATTCGTCGATTTTGCTCGAGAGATGGAGAATTTGGCGGGAACCTCCTGCGCCCAGAAGAAAAAAGAACTCCCTCCACCATTGCCTGCGGCCGTGATGTTCTTCAAGCAGTTTCTCAAAATAGCTAAGTACTCATGATCTGTAACCAGTGAGTAATGGGACAATCAATAAAATAAATTGGTGTCGGCAGATGCCGCCATTTTACCCTGTAGTTATGCTTTGACTCAGCCAATTTGCCTATGAGGGGTGTGGCTCCTAGTAAGTTAATAAAAGTAGAATTTCTGTACCTATTACTATCATGGATAATTTGCACTAATAGCTATAAGCAGTAATAAACTCCATTTTTGCTATTATTTGAATAATATAAAGAAATTGCTTTTGAAGGGTGTTCAATTTACTTGTATTAATCTCTAAGTGATTTTTAAGAGGGCAAATGTATTGATTTTAATTGAAAAAGATTTAATGTACGTATAAAATAATTTTTATATTAATTACTTAAAGCGTAAGAAATTGAGTGAGAAAATCCATGCACCTGTTTTCAAGGACCCTTTCTTTTCTTTATTTTTTCGCGGTGTAATATTTTGGCAAGAAAAAAATATAACAGAGATGACAGATTGTTCTTCTAATGTCTTTATAATGAAGAAATTGATATTGCAATACGTGTGTAGCATGTCTTTATGAAGAATAAGAAACTTTTGTGATATTATTTAGATATGAGATTTTATAATTTCGCGCTATGCAGGCGAAAATAAGAGTAAACTCGAGTGAATTTGTGCTGCGCTGGGGTAGGGTTTTTTTTTTGTCACCCTAACGTAGCTTAGAAGGGAGAAAGAATGGGGTCTAATAGCATGAGGGATACGCCTCAAGAGACCGCCAAGAAGCTCATGCCCTCAGTGCTGGAGAAAAGAAAGTTATTGTGTAGCCATAACACACCCTCTTGGGAGTAGATGGGGACCTAGGACTGGTGCAGCAGTCATGTGACCACGCGGCCCGACCGAGATTTCACACACCCACTCCTTCACAGTGGTGGGGGAGGGAAACCACCGCGTTGTAAGTAGAAGGGGAGTATACAGAGAGAAAGGGTATGATTGTCTTGAAAGTGTCGGGTGCGAGAGAGAATGGGTGTGACTGACTGGGGGGTATACTGGGGGGGTTGTTCTCGTGGGTGAAATCGCGGGAAAGACCGTTGGGAAGCATGATGGAGGAGGAGTCTGCGAGGATCGTTCCCCTGCTCCACTGGGTCCTTCTGCAGGCCATATCAGTGTATTTTTTATGGGAGGTGATGTAGCTGTTGCGATATCTATTGAGGGATATTTTTGAGAAAGATTCTCCACCTGTCCAGATATGGTTGAGATGCCAAGTTTGTTTTATTTTTGTTTCGTCCCCTACTCGCCAATGAGATTATTATTCGATTTCCAAGGATTCCAAGCTACATATTGCGTGATAATGGACGTGAATCTATGAATGATTCTTTATTTTCCTTTCTAGCTGCAGTATATACATTATTTGTCCGAAGGGATATGTTAGATTGATAAAATAAAACTGAAAGTTTTAGCCATGATAATGTTTATCAAAATAATTTCATCTTAGTCATGAAGAAGGGAGTGTAAAGTCAAAAGAAATTACAACAAGAATGTTAAACAGCCCGTTTCCTGTATTTAAAGGAGACGAAGTTGATCCAGAAACCAAAGAGATAGGGGAGGAACAGCTCCTACAGGCAAAACTCCCCGTGAAAGCTAGCCAGTTGAAGGCCAGAAGACAGATATTGGGCAGTATTTATGTTTGATGCTCCTTAAATTTGGAGATATTTATAGATAAATGAGGCACAATAATATAGGAGACTGAAAGGGCATTATGAACGTTCTTGTCTGCCCCCTAGTGGGCATCTTTATTACTTTCAATGTAAACAAAACATGGATTCGTTCATTAACAAAATAACAATTATATCAAATATTGTAACATCCCTCTTTTTATGAAGAAAAAAAAATAAGTTATCATCTTGAAAACGAAAAATAAATCACTCTTTGTAAACAACAAAATCATTATATTTAGAGGGTAAAATATTCCTTGTACTCCTTGTGATTCTCCTTTGAGGAGTGAAAGACTCTTGAACTCTGAGATTCTCACTTGGGTTTACATGTTTATCCTGTGGAATTTCAACCTGTTGCTGACTTTGTACTACATTACTAGAATCTTCACTACTGTGATACGAAACATTTCTTTCATTTGACTTATTAAGGTCTACTCTATTTCTTCTCAATAGACCAGCATCAGTTGAAATTTCATAAGATCTCTCGTCTAAACGTTCCTTCACAATACCTTTTTCCCAAGCTTTCTTTCTCATTACAGTGGGTTTTATTCTCACAACATCATCTTCCTGTAAAGGATCAAGATCTTTGGCATGCACATTGTAATATTTAGCGGACCTGCTATTTCTATAATGTCTGTTAATCTTAATTTTATCTACATTGATCTCAGATGGTTTCAACAACTTTGAAGAAACTGGGAGAAGAGTACGAGTGCGTCTCCCTAGGCTTTTTTGAGCCGGACTGTATTCATCACTGTGAGACGGACAAATACGGTAGTCTAATATTGCCAAATAAGGGTCATTATTGCTTTCTATGGCTTTTCTGAGTATGGACTTTGCAGTTTTTACAGCGGATTCTGCCTGTCCATTAGACTGAGGATGTATAGGGCTTGACGTACAATGTTCTATATCCCACACTCTTATTATAAAATTCTGAAATATATCACTTGTAAATTGAGTTCCACAGTCACTAACTAAGATGGAAGGAGTACCAATGTTACAATATTTGATATAATTGTTATTTTGTTAATGAACGAATCCATGTTTTGTTTACATTGAGAGTAATAAAGATGCCCACTAGGGGGCAGACAAGAACGTTCATAATGCCCTTTCAGTCTCCTATATTATTGTGCCTCAGTTATCTATAAATATCTCTTTGAATTTATCTCATTTTTCACTTTAATTCTACATTTTCCAACTGGTTTGGCTGCAGAATTATTCCACATTTCTAGTTGTAACCCTTCACTAGATTCAATTTTTATATTATTGGGAACCATATTTCGAGGTAACACATTTACACCTGCTCCGCTATCTATTTGAAATTTGACACTATTTTCACCAACTTTCAGATTGGTATATAGATATTTGGATTTCTCTGACACTTTATTCACTTTCATCACTTGCTGTGTACAGGGATTATCATTTTTGTTCACCGTCGTTTCTTCTGGCTCTCCACGTCTCGTCTGCAACTTGACACCTAGGATATATTCGGCTGGAGTATCTGAACTGGAATCGTCACCGTCCACTGCATTCACACCCATCTTCTTAGATGCTTGTGCATGTCCATTTTTCTCCAAACATTGAGATTCGAAGTGATTCAGCCTGTTGCAGTAGTTGCATCTCTCTCCGTAGGCTGGACATTTCTTCTTACTCCACACGTGTCTTGTTCCGCAGAACTTACATTTTCGTAGAGCCGTATCCTTCGTTGACAAACTTTGGTTTGACTTAGGCCTATACTGGTTCTTGTTCACAAAACTTGGGTCCTCACTCTTTCGGTCTGCTGAATGTCTACTAGGCCTACTCTGCTTAAAGTTCTTTGTCGATTTAGCTTCATTTATGACCGACTTTGCTGTATTTTCACTTTTTATCATTTGCATTTGTCTCTGCGATGCTTGATGTGCCTCACAAATTTTGAGCGTATCTATCAGTGAAATACATTCTTCTCTCAGAAATTTCTCTCTGAGTTTATCTTCTTTACAGCCAAAAACAATTTGATCACGAATTGTCTCATCTTTTTCTGCTGCAAAATCACAATCCTTAACCATAGTTTTTATTCTGGTAATAAATTCATCCAGGTTCTCATCAGCTTTCTGAGTACAGCATCTAAACCTATATCTTGATGCTATTATTAGCTTCCTAGGGGCAAAATGCTCATCTAGCTTCTGTAATACCACGTTTAAGTCCTTGCTAGGGTCATCACGAGATCCACTCTCCCCTACAATAACGGGACCAAACTCTAAAGCATTATACACTCGAAGCAGTTCGTCACCCCCATGGGTCAAAAGTAATGCTACCTTCACTTCACTTGGTTTATCATTTAAACCTGCTGCAAGTATATACAGCTCGAATTTTTTACGAAAAAATCGCCAATCTTGCTCACTTTCGCTCTTTAATGCGAATTTATCTGGAGGGGCTAGATTAGCTGTCGCCATGTCGGTTGGTAGTCTTATTTACTTAATCAATTAGAAAGATCCTGGATAATACGTAATGCCTTATATTCAAAATGAACAGCAAACCATACTTAGTCTATTGAGCGCTGCCACCATGTTTGATGCTCCTTAAATTTGGAGATATTTATAGATAAATGAGGCACAATAATATAGGAGACTGAAAGGGCATTATGAACGTTCTTGTCTGCCCCCTAGTGGGCATCTTTATTACTTTCAATGTAAACAAAACATGGATTCGTTCATTAACAAAATAACAATTATATCAAATATTGTAACAATTTATGGGTAAGAAAAGGAAAGAGAGTAAAAATAAGAAGTTAGTTAAGTCATAGTCATAGATTTTATTGCCAAATATTCAGTATATATACAGGAATAAATATGCACCTTCAGAGGCACTAGCCTGCTGAGCAAGAGCTCCTTGGCAAGCAGTTTAATATACATTTCACATAATTTAAAGTATGAAGGCAATAGTTAACAAAAGCTCCAATATAGCAATCTCATACTTATTTTGTAATAAAACAAAACAGTCGCCTGACCTTAACCTGGACATAATGATGCACCAATACTGTATTAAATATTATTCATCAGCTGCTTGATTTTGCCTAGTAAATAAATGCTGTTTGAGTTTCTTTTTAAATAAAGTTATGCCAGTTATTGTTTTTAAATCTTCTGGTAATGCATTTCAACATTTTGGGCTAAAACAGTGAATAGGAAATTTGTACAAGGTTGTTCTCGGCTGTGGACATATCAAATTTATATTGTTACCTCTGGTTCCATAGTTGTGTTGAATAAATCTAAATAATTTTATGTTATGATTGTTATCATTAACATCACTATGTATAATAATAAGACAGAAATATTGTATCAAGTAAATAAACTTAAGCAACTTTAGCTCCTTGAATAAAGAGGAAGTTGAGTCATATTTTCCACTATATGTAATAGTTCTGATCAGTTTTGTCTAAGTTACAAATACATCCCTTACAATTGACGGCCAAGTACAACCCCAAATGGACAAACAGTATTTAATATGAGGATAACACAGGGAATGGTATATGCTTTTTAAGGCCTCATTTGTTAGGTTATGGCAAATTTTGTACAAAATTCCACACAACTTGGACAGTTTTGAGCAGACAAATTGAATATGATATTTCCAACTTAAATTTTCATCAATAATTACTCCCAAAAATTTCTTACAAGCAACTCTTTTAACTTCATACCTATTCATATTAACTTGACCAATATTGTGTACTACAGATCTATTTTGAAATAAAATATAGTCAGTTTTGGAAACATTTAGCTTTAATTTATTAGCAGAGACCCAGTTGTTAATTTTTTCTAATTCACTATTTAAAACAGAATGCAGGTGGTCAAGGTTATTATCATGCAAGAGGAGGTTGGTGTCATCTGCATAAAGATTATATTTGAATTTATTACTGGCATTGGAAATATTATTTATATAAACTAAAAATAACAGTGGGCCCAGTATTGATCCCTGTGGTACTCCCCTCTCAATAGTTTGCAACAAAGATGCTTTCCCATTACAATATACGGCTTGTTTTCTATTTTTCAAGTAGCTCTTAAATCACTGTAATGATGTTCCCCTAATACCCACACAATTTAGTTTTTCTATTAGTATATCATGCTCGAATGAGTCAAATGCTTTGGGCAAGTCTAGGAAACTCCCTGCAACAAAGTTTTTATTTTCCAAAATTCCATAAACATCACTTGTAAAGTTTATTATTGCTTTTTCAGTGGTCTTATTATTACGAAATCCGTATTGATTTTCAGATAATAGGTTGAACTTTTCAAGGAATTCTTTAATTCTGTGAACAATCGCTTTTTCAAACACTTTACTTAAGGATGGTAAGATTGATATAGGTCTATGGTTATTTTCATCATCTTCATTGCCTGACTTAAATATAGGTATTACTTTAGCACTTTTTAGTTTGTCTGGAAAACATCCTTGCTGAAAACATAGATTGATTAGGTGGGTAAATGGGGGTACCAATGTAATGGGCAATGACCTGGAGTAGTTTTGATGGAATTTCATCATATCCCGACACTGTTTTATGTTTTAAGGTTTTAATATATATAGTGACTTCCTCACTTGTTAGAGGATACAAGTAAAATGAAAAGTCTGGTGGATTATTAAGAAACTTGTGGTGTGAGTTTTGTTGCACATTTTGTTGTTCCTGTGGTGGTTGTGCTAGAGTTAAGAAATGATCATTAAAGATATTAACAGTGTGGTCATTATCATTTTTAATTTGATTTCCTTTGAATGATTAAATTGTTTTCGTCCCATTAGGCTGTTTATTGTATTCTGAGGTGGACTTGCTGTTTCCTTGTTCCTTCTTAAGCTTATCCTGAAAATATCCATTTTTTTGCAGCTCGGAGTAGTTACTAATTTGTTCCTGTAATCTTTATATCTGGTTCCAAAAGACAAAGGCTATTTTGATGCAAGCCTTTCTAATCGGTGTTTTTCTTTGATACTATTTTTTAATCCTGCAGTTATATGTGGGCATCTGATGTTTTTATTATGTATAGTCAATTTTCTTAGAGGAAAGCATTCTAGAAATATATCTCTAAATGTATGGTGAAATTTATTAAAAGCTTCATTTGCGTTATTTAGGTCTATGATATGTTGCCATTTTTCATGTGATATATCTCTAGTAAATTTAGCTATGTTATCATCAGAGTAAAGTCTTTTTTCTATATATGCATCAAATTTATGATCTTTTTTAAACTGGGAGTATACTGCGAAATGATCTGTTATGTCGGTGTACACTATGTAATTGCTTATGTTGTCCTCAAGATTTGTGGTCCAGATATGATCGATTAGAGATGCACTATTTTCAGTTACTCTCGTAGGTTTAGTAGTTAGTGGAAAGCAGCCATGTAAATACATTATGTTTATAAAATCAGTTACTCTTTGATCATTTGTTTTAAAGAAATCTAAGTTCCAATCACTGAATAAATAAATAGTTTTGTACTTTTTCCATGCTGCAAAATCAAATGCTTTCAGTAAAGCTCCAAGGAATTCAGGCATGTTCCCCTTCGGTGGTCTATATACAGATGCGAAGAAGTAATTTTCCTTACCGTTATGTACCTGTACACTAACACATTCAATGAATTGTTCCATCATACTGCACTCCTTTATAACACTCGAGCTATACTTATTTGCTACATACATACATACACCTCCACCTTTCCTGTCTCTGTTCTGAGTGTACATATTATAACCTGTTATATTATACAATGATTCAATATCATTATCCAGCCTAGTCTCCGAAAAACCCATTACATCACATATATTATTTTCTGTTAAACATTGATCAACAAATATTTGAAGATTATTTGCAAGACTTCTAATGTTCATGCACAAAACAAAAACTGCGTTAGATCTATTTAAATTTGAATAAAGTTCATTTAAGTATATATAAATTGAAAAAGTGTTGGTTACGTTTCTCAAATTATTAAAAAACAAATCTATTTCATTTTCTAGATCAAGTGGGTTGAATATCATCTTTATCAAGCTCATTGATACATAAGTAATTTGGAAGTACTGTGTCGTTGTTTGTTAGCCTTATAAGTTCATCGTCACTAATGGAATAGTGTGGAGGGTATCTATTTACAGCCATGATGAAGAAATAAATTACACTACTTTTACATTTACTGACTTACAAGTTACCACTTATTTCTTCCAAATCTTACCGGCTTCTTCCGGCCATTTATTGGTTTTGGGTGAGAGCGTTTTATAGTGCCCGTGGCGGATGACTCGGCAGGAGGGGGTGCAGGTGATGACATATTGCTCTCCCCCCCACTCTCGCGAGCCCCACCCCCGCACCACCGATCCTGGCCATCTCCTGAACTGCTCCACCCACTGCACCAGCCACACTTGTCACAGGAGCTTCATGCTGAATGCTGCCTGAAGCCGAT
Source organism: Halocaridina rubra (assembly GCA_037179515.1). Taxonomy (NCBI): domain Eukaryota; kingdom Metazoa; phylum Arthropoda; class Malacostraca; order Decapoda; family Atyidae; genus Halocaridina; species Halocaridina rubra. The sequence goes on from JAXCGZ010019113.1 coordinate 72,776, forward strand.
GAAGTCTGGGAAGGATGATGCCCGGTTACTCTCTCGGTGTTGTATCGTTCCTTCACAGTGAGCTTAGTATGCCTAAAGTAGGCTATTTTCTCTTCTGATCTAGCCTTTTTTAGTTGTAGCATCTGTGCAGATTTTATTGCCTGTGATGCAGCACACAGGTCATCATTAAGGTAGATCTTGGTACCTTGCAACTTTTTGGTATTTCTTTGATCATTTGTTTTAAAGAAATCTAAGTTCCAATCACTGAATAAATAAATAGTTTTGTACTTTTTCCATGCTGCAAAATCAAATACTTTCAGTAAAGCTCCAAGGAATTCAGGCATGTTCCCCTTCGGTGGTCTATATACAGATGCGAAGAAGTAATTTTCCTTACCGTTATGTACCTGTACACTAACACATTCAATGAATTGTTCCATCATACTGCACTCCTTTATAACACTCGAGCTATACTTATTTGCTACATACATACATACACCTCCACCTTTCCTGTCTCTGTTCTGAGTGTACATATTATAACCTGTTATATTATACAATGATTCAATATCATTATCCAGCCTAGTCTCCGAAAAACCCATTACATCACATATATTATTTTCTGTTAAACATTGATCAACATATATTTGAAGATTATTTGCAAGACTTCTAATGTTCATGCACAAAACAAAAACTGCGTTAGATTTATTTAAATTTGAATAAAGTACATTTAAGTATATATAAATTGAAAAAGTGTTGGTTACGTTTCTCAAATTATTAAAAAACAAATCTATTTCATTTTCTAGATCAAGTGGGTTAAATATCATCTTTATCAAGCTCGTTGATACATAAGTAATTTGGAAGTACTGTGTCGTTGTTTGTTAGCCTTGTAAGTTCATCGTCACTAATGGAATAGTATGGAAGGTATCTATTTACAGCCATGATGAAGAAATAAATTACACTACTTTTACATTTGCTGACTTACAAGTTACCACTTATTTCTTCCAAATCTTTCCGGGTTCTTCCGGCCATTTATTGGATTTGGGTGAGAGCGTTTTATAGTGCCCGTGGCGGATGACTCGACAGGAGGAGGTGCGGGTGATGACATATCGCTCTCCCCCCACTCTCGTGAGCCCCACCCCCGCACCACCGATCCTGGCCATCTCTTCAACCGCTCCACCCACTGCACCAGCCACACTTGTCACAGGAGCTTCATGCTGAATGCTGCCTGAAGCCGATGAAGTCTGGGAAGGATGATGCCCGGTTGCTCTCTCGGTGTTGTATCGTTCCTTCACAGTGAGCTTAGTATGCCTAAAGTAGGCTATTTTCTCTTCTGATCTAGCCTTTTTTAGTTGTAGCATCTGCGCAGATTTTATTGCCTGTGATGCAGCACACAGGTCATCATTAAGGTAGATCTTGGTGCCTTGCAACTTTTTGGTATTTCGCATGACCGTCTCTCTGTCACAGTAGTGGGAGAAACGAGCCACGATGGGGCGAGGTTTGTCATCAAGAAGTAGTCCCACCCTGTTAGCCCTCTCCAACGTCATGCCTTCCAACTATAGTTTATCAGCTAGCAGGGCTGACACCATCGTCGTTGTTTGCTCCCAGGTCTCCCCATCGTGTCGCTCCTTGACACCGCTTAATCGGATGTTCTTTCTTCTGTAAGTATGCAAAGGAAAAATAAATGTATAACTCCCCACTGTCTCCTGAGGTAGTTCTGTTGAATAGTAATTCGAAAAAAAAATCAAATTTGAGATAGTAGAAGAATATATATATATTAATTTTTCATGCACAACTCCTTAAGAGATTATGAAACTTTAGCAAAATGCATTCTTTAATGTTGCAAATGAAATATGATTTTTTATTTTTATTACTGCATACACAGAGACAAACTTTTTATATTTTTTCAGATAGCCATTTTTGTTATATAGTTTTTTATTGCGTTGCAGAAATCTTTAATATCTTTATCCCTTTGATATATTATAATTAAAGAGTTTTGAAAAAGATTATCTAGAGATAATTATTGTTAATTACTATCATAGTCATGAAATCTATAATTTCAATTGTGCTAATTAAGATAACTGAGATTCCCAGAATTTATATGTTGAGTTTGAAATTTAAAAATAATATTTAAATCCTTTTAAGTCATTTTTTCAGGAAAGATAATTGTAATTTTGTTGATAGTAGTAGAGATATTATCACATGTGAATGTAGTATTTTGCTTTGATTCCATCAGGGGTATGTTGACATATAGCGAGTGTGTGCTTCGACTCCACCTTCTGATTTATAGAAAAAGAAAAGATTGTCATAATAGACAAGGATGTGTATGCTTATTTCAGTAAAGTCCTTTGCAATGTTAAACAGAAAGAAATGGATTTGTGCTTCGACGTTTCTGCAGTTGTACACTAAGTTTTTTTTTGCTTTTTAGATGATAGAAACTGATTGCAGTTGCGCTCTGTTCATTTGTATAGTTGGGCATGAAGTCAAGTCATAAAGAAGGGCCTTACAAGCGGAAATTATATGTTTTATTTTAAGAAAAAATCTCTCTCTCTCTCTCTCTCTCTCTCTCTCTCTCTCTCTCTCTCTCTCTCTCTCTCTCTCTCTCTCTCTCTCTCTCTCTCTCTCTCTCTCTCTCTCTCTCTCTCTCTCTCTCTCATCCTTTTACCCTTTACATACTGAAAAAAATTTATTTCTCTGTGCTGACAGAGTATTATGATCATTAATTCTTTTTAAATTTCTTTGCAAATTTGCCAGATGATAAGTGTACCCAAGTTTTATTTCAGTTGATAAATTATTGCATGCTGATATTGCATAAATACTGATAAGACATCAGTAGAATTGATTATTATATGAGTTTTTATGCCACATATTGCAACAGTTTTAGAAAATAGATAAAGCTCCCAGTGACAAAAGTGGGCAACCAGAAAGTTGATGCTTATGCTCCATATATATATACATATATATATATATATATATATATATATATATATATATATATATATATATATATATATATATATATATATATATATATATATATATATATATATATATATATATATATATATATATATATATATATATATATATATATATATATATATATATATATATATATATATATATATATATATATGAATAATTTTTTACCCCGACCGGGACTCAAACGTAGGACTTATAATTACTAAGTCAAGGCGCTACCAACTACACACCACAGAAGGTTAAAAGGAATCCAACCTTATCGCTTATATCTGCTATACTTAGGAATGAACGCATTCCATCTGAATGCCACTATGTTCATATTACAGATTACCCACCCTCACTCGTGGCTTCATTTATCAGCATTTAATTCAAATCCCAATCTCATTCGGGTCTTACAATAACCAAGCAAGCACATTACATATGTGAAAACATGAATCATTTTTTTACCCCGACCGGGACTCGAACGTAGGACTTATAATTACTAAGTCAAGGCGCTAACAACTACACACTACAGAAGGTTAAAAGGAATCCAACCTTATAGCTTATATCTGCTATACTTAGGAATGAACGCATTCTATCTGAATGCCACTATGTTCATATTACAGATTCCCCAACCTCACTCATGGCTTCATTTTTTTAGCATTTAATTCAATTCCCAATCTCATTCGGGTCTTACAATAAACAAGCAAGCACATTACATATGTGAAAACATGGTGTAGTTGGTAGCACCTTGACTTAGTAATTATAAGTCCTAGGTTCGAGTCCCGGTCGGGGTAAAAAAATGATTCATGTTTTCACATATGTAATGTGCTTGCTTGGTTATTGTAAGACCCGAATGAGATTGGGAATTGAATTAAATGCTAAAAAATGAAGCCACGAGTGAGGTTGGGGAATCTGTAATATGACCATAGTGGCAGTCAGATAGAATGCGTTCATTCCTAAGTATAGCAGATATAAGCTATAAGGTTGGATTCCTTTTAACCTTCTGTGGTGTGTAGTTGGTAGCGCCTTGACTTAGTAATTATAAGTCCTACGTTCGAGTCCCGGTCGGGGTAAAAAAAATGATTCATGTTTTCACATAAGTAATGTGCTTGCTTGGTTATTGTAAGACCCGACTGAGATTGGGAATTGAATTAAATGCTAAAAAATGAAGCCACGAGTGAGGTTGGGGAATCTGTAATATGAACATAGTGGCATTCAGATAGAATGCGTTCATTCCTAAGTATAGCAGATATAAGCTATAAGGTTGGATTCCTTTTAACCTTCTTTTGTGTGTAGTTAGTAGCGCCTTGACTTAGTAATTATAAGTCCTATGTTCGAGTCCCGGTCGGGGTAAAAAATGATTCATGTTTTCACATATGTAATGTGCTTGCTTGGTTATTGTAAGACCCGAATGAGATTGGGAATTGAATTAAATGCTAAAAAATGAAGCCACGAGTGAGGTTGGGGAATCTGTAATATGAACATAGTGGCATTCAGATAGAATGCGTTCATTCCTAAGTATAGCAGATATAAGCTATAAGGTTGGATTCCTTTTAACCTTCTGTGGTGTGTAATTAGTAGCGCCTTGACTTAGTAATTATAAATCCTACGTTCGAGTCCCGGTCGGGGTAAAAAATGATTCATGTTTTCACATATGTAATGTGCTTGCTTGGTTATTGTAAGACCCGAATGAGATTGGGAATTGAATTCTTCTTATTCTTCCTCTCTTGGCGTTCCCATTTTCATATGGGGTCGCATCTCTTCATCCTTCCACCGTAGTTTAGGTCTTCCTCGTCTACGTCTACCCTCCACGTCCATCTCCATCACTCTCACACCCACGTAGTCTTCTTCTCTCCTCTTCACATGACCGAACCACTGTAATCTCCTCTCCTCCGCTTTCGCCGACGCCTCCACCACCTTCACTGTACCTCTGATCCGGTCATTTTGTATCCTGTCCTCCCTCGTCACCCCACACATCCACCTCAGCATTCTCATTTCTGCGACATCTATCTTCCTTTCTTGAACCTTTTTCACCGGCCACGTCTCCGCTCCGTACAGCAACGCTGGTCTCACAACTGACTTGTAGACTTTTCCTTTCACTCTAGCACTGATTTTCTTGTCACATAGCACCCCTGATGTTCTCTTCCAGTTGTTCCACGCTACCTGGATCCTATGATCAATCTCTTTCTCTAGGTCTCCATCCTTCGTTACGTAGGAGCCAAGGTATTTGAAGACGTCCGCCTTTGGGAGCTTGTGGTCTTGCATGAACAGGTCGCCTCCTTGTGTCACATTGCACTCCAGGTACTCAGTTTTCTGTCTGCTCACCTTCAGTCCGTAATCCTCCAGCAAACCCCTCCATAGCTCCAACCTCTCTTGCAATTCTTCACGGCTCTCGGAGACCAAAACAATATCGTCTGCAAAGAGCATGCTCCATGGAGCCTCCTTTGTCACTTCCTCCACCATCACATCCATGAGAAGGTTAAATAGATAGGGGCTAAGAGCTGATCCCTGATGGAGTCCAACTTTCATCTGAAAAGGCTCTGTAGTGCCAACTGTACTTCTTACTCTTGTTGTGGCTTCCCTGTATATGTCCTGAACTATCTTGACATACTTCTCCTTCACTCCCTTCGACCTCATACTCCTCCACACCTCGCTTCTCGGGACCTGATCATAAGCTTTTTCCAGGTCAATAAACGCCATGTACAGCCCTCTTTGCTTATCTCTATATTTTTCCATTGTCTGCCTCATTGCGAATACTGCATCCATTGTTCCTCGACCTTTCATAAAACCAAACTGCTCACTACAAACTTCTGTCTCCTCCCTCAGCCTTTTATCCAACACTCTTTCCAGCAGTTTCATAGTGTGAGATGTTAGCTTAATTCCTCTATAGTTGTTGCAACTCTGGATGTCTCCCTTTTCTTTGAAAATCGGTACCATTATACTATCTCTCCACTCGTTCGGGATAGTCTCTTCCTTCATCACCATGAGATTGGGAATTGAATTAAATGCTAAAAAATGAAGCCACGAGTGAGGTTGGGGAATCTGTAATATGAACATAGTGGCATTCAGATAGAATGCGTTCATTCCTAAGTATAGCAGATATAAGCTCTAAGGTTGGATTCCTTTTAACCTTCGGTGGTGTGTAGTTGGTAGCGCCTTGACTTAGTAATTATAAGTCCTAGGTTCGAGTCCTGGTCGGGGTAAAAAAAAATGATTCATGTTTTCACATATGTAATGTGCTTGCTTGGTTATATATATATATATATATATATATATATATATATATATATATATATATATATATATATATATATATATATATATATATATATATATATATGTATGTATGTATGTATGTATGTATGTATGTATGTATGTATGTATGTATGTATGTATGTATGTATGTATGTATGTATGTATGTATGTATGTATGTATGTATGTATGTATGTATGTATGTATGTATGTATGTATGTATGTATGTATGTATGTATGTATGTATGTATGTATGTATGTATGTATGTATGTATGTATATATATATATATATATATATATATATATATATATATATATATATATATATATATATATATATATATATATATATATATATATATATATACATCTTCCAGACAAAGGGGAGATAAAGAAGATAATGACAGAAGATCAAGGGATGGGGCCTCATTAAGATTGTTATACACAAATGCTGATGGATTAGCTGGTAAGGCAGTAATATTAAAAGATAGGATTCACAACAGTAAGGCAGATATAGTAGCAATTACAGACACTAAGTTGAGTGAGGACATAAACAGTGTCACAGTTTTTCCTAAGGGCTTCAGAATATTGAGGGTTGAAAGATCTGAGAGGACTGGTGGAGGGATAGCACTGCTCATAAGTGAAAGGATTCAAGTTGAAGAAATAAACTTGGCTATAGAAAGTGAGTTCAAGGAATTTCTTGTTGCTCGCATAAATAATGGGTCAGAGAGCATTATAATAATTGTTGTATAGGACCCACCAAGGAACCAAAATAGGCTAGAAATTTATGAGGAAAGTCATATAGGTACTATTGAAGTCATAAACTCAGTTGTTAACATGGCATGGGAAAAAAATGTAGGATTTTGATTATGGGAGATTTTAATCATAAAGAGATAGATTGGATAAATCTTGACCCACACAGTGGTGAGGACTCATTCGGGGCAAGATTCCTAGATTGTGTACAAGGGAATTTCCTACACCAACATGTAATGGAACCAACGAGGGCCAGGGGTGAGGATGAGCCATCACTATTTGATCTAGTATTCACAGATAATGTGTTGGATATTGAAAAAATTGAGTATGAACCACCAATTGGAAAGAGTGACCACTGTGTGTTGTTGATGGAGTATATGATGGAAGATATTCTGCCTGAGAGTAGAGGCACTGAGGACATGAGGAGGAACTATCCAAAAGGAGACTACATCAAAATGAATGAGCTTTTTGCAGTTATTGAATAGAGAACCTTATTTTACAACAAATCTGTACAAGAAATGTATGACATCTTTTGTGAGAAATATGGGAAGATAGTAGATTGCTGCATACCTGTCACCAAAGTAGGTGTAATTCATGCCAGAGAGAAATGGTTCGATAATGGGTGTAAAAGAACTAAGGAGTGGAGAGACAAATGCTGAAAAAGGTATAGGAGGAGAAAAAACATAAATGCCTGGCAAACCTACAAAAGAGCAAGGAATGATTACCTAAGTAAAAGAAGAAAGGCAGAGACAGACTATGAGAGGGACATCACCAGGAAGGCTAAAGAAAATCCCAAGCTTTTCCACAGCTTTATCAGAGGAAAATTGAAGGTAAAAGAACAGGTTTTAAGGTTTAAGAGAGCAGATGGAAGCATCACTGAGATGGATGAAGAGATCTGCAAGGAATTGAACAAGGTGTTTCAGTCAGTATTTACAGTAGAAAATACCCAACCCCTTCAGATTGCAGAGATAGAAGCTCAAGGGCCGGTATTAGAGAACATCAACCTTACAGCCACAGAGGTATGCAAAGTGATGATGGAGTTAGATGTTCATAAAGCTACAGGTCCTGATGATATATACGCTCATGTACTTAAAAAATGCGCAAACTCAATATCAATGGCACTAAGTATCGTATTTAGAGAGTCACCAGAGTCAGGGGAGATTCCAAGATGCTGGAAACAAGCAAACGTGATACCTATCTTCAAAAAGGGAAGGAGGGATACGGCTCTGAACTGTAGACCAGTTTCCTTGACCAGCATAGTTTGCAAAGTTATGGAGAAACTACTAAGGAAGCATATCTCTCTTCACTTGGAATCCTTCAACTTTTTGTCAGTGAGGCAACATGGCTTTAGAGAAGGTAGATCAACAGTAACAAATTTATTAGAATTTTATGATGAGGTAAGCCGAATCTTACAGGAAAGAGAGGGCTGGGCAGATTGCATATTCCTAGACTTCCAGAAAGCGTTTGACACTGTTCCACATGGGATACATTAGGAAGCTGTAAGCAATGGCTAGAATAGGTGGAAATGTCTTGGAATGGATAAAAACTTTCTTAGAAGGAAGGGAACAGAGGGTTAGAGTAAGACACTCAGTGTCTGAATGGAGAAGAGTTAGTAGTGGAGTTCCACAGAGGTCAGTTTTAGGGCCACTTTTGTTCCTTGTATATGTAAATGACCTACCAGAGTCTGTAAATTCATTCATGAATATGTTTGCAGATGATGCAAAGATTGTGAAGAAAGTAAGAAACGAGAACAATGGTAGAGAACTCCAGGAAGATCTAAATAGTCTGCATGAGTGGTCAGAAAAGTGGCTAATGAAATTCAATACTTCAAAATGTAAGGTAATGAGAATGGGTACAAGTACAAGAAAGCTCAAGCTTGACTACTCAGTGGCTGGAGTACAACTTCAAGAAACAGAAAATGAGAGAGATCTAGGAGTAAACATACTGGCAGATTTGTCTCCAGAAATACATATAAATGGCATAGTAAGGGCAGCATATGCTTTCTTATCAAAGGTAAAGGTAGCTTTAAGGCACATGGACAAGGAAATGTTCAGAAATATTTATGTAAGCTATGTGAGGCCAAAACTCGAATATGCAGCCCCCTTTTGGAATCCGCACTTGAAAAAGCACATAGCTAAGCTTGAAAAAGTTCAAAGACATGCCACAAAACTGGTGCCAGAAATACGTAATCTCAGTTATGATGAGAGGCTGAGGGAATTAGACTTACCATCACTCGAAGCTAGAAGATTGAGGGGGGATATGGTGACAGTCTTTAAATTCCTTCATGGTTATGATAGAGTGGATAGGGATCGATATTTTGATATGGCTGGCTCTAGAACTAGAGGTCATAGTTTGAAGCTTTGTAAGAAAACTTCTTTCCTGGATGTAAGGAAATACTTTTTCAGTGTAAGAGTAGTTGATAATTGGAATTGGCTAAGCGAGGAGGTAGTTAATGGTATCTCAATCCATAGTTTTAAGGACAGGTATGATAAGTATCACTAAGTACAAAATGGAACCGATCAGGAGACGGGAAGATACGAGCTTTGGGCTCTTTCCTGTAAACACAATTAGGTAATCACAATTAGGTAATCACACACACGCACGGAACACATGCACACACACAAGTGAATTCCAGGAGCCAACATGGCAGGGCAGATTTGAAGAAAATAAAGCTAGGGTTGTAGACCTGATAAGAAAGCTTGGAGTAGTATGTGGTCCTGAGGATATTGTAAACATACACCAACTAGGTAAATATTCGAGGGAAGGAAAGCCGAGACCAACAAAAGTAACCTTTGAGAGAGGGGAAACATGTAGGAAAATATTGTTGAGAATAAAAAGTCTAAAAGACCTTCAAGAATCCAAAGAAGTGTTCATTAGACAATACAGAACACAGGAAGAGATGGGAAAGATCAAAAACTTGTTGCAAGAGGCAAGAAGGTTAAATGATGAAAGAAATGAAGAAGAGAAGAAAAATTTTCGTTACAGAGTACTTCCAGACAAAGGGGAGATAAAGAAGATAATGACAGAAGATCAGGGGATGGGGCCTCATTAAGATTGTTATACACAAATGCTGATGGATTAGCTGGTAAGGCAGTAGAATTAAAAGATAGGATTCACAACAGTAAGGCAGATATAGTAGCAATTACAGAGACTAAGTTGAGTGAGGACATAAACAGTGTCACAGTTTTTCCTAAGGGCTTCAGAATACTAAGGGTTGAAAGATCTGAGAGGACTGGTGGAGGGATAGCACTGCTCATAAGTGAGAGGATTCAAGTTGAAGAAATAAACTTGGCTATAGAAAGTGAGTTCAAGGAATTTCTTGTTGCTCGCATAAATACTGGGTCAGAGAGCATTATAATAACTGTTGCATACAACCCACCAAGGAACCAAAATAGGCTTGAAGTTTATGAGGAAAGTCATATAGGTACTATTGAAGTCATAAACTCAGTTGTTAACATGGCACGGGAAAAAAAATGTAGGATTTTGATTATGGGAGACTTTAATCATAAAGAGATAGATTGGATAAATCTTGACCCACACAGTGGTGAGGACTCATTCGGGGCAAGATTCCTAGATTGCGTACAAGGGAATTTCCTACACCAACATGTAATGGAACCAACAAGGGCCAGGGGTGGGGATGAGCCATCACTACTTGATCTAGTGTTCACAGATAATGTGTTGGATATTGAAAATATTGAGTATGAACCACCAATTGGAAAGAGTGACCACTGTGTGTTGTTGATGGAGTATATCATTGAAGATATTCTTCCTGAGAGCAGAGGCACTGAGGACATGAGGAGGAACTATCCGAAAGGAGACTACATCAAAATGAATGAGCTTTTTGCAGTTATTGACTGGAGAACCTTATTTTACAACAAATTTGTACAAGAAATGTATGACATCTTTTGTGAGAAATATGGGAAGATAGTAGATTGCTGCATACCTGTCACCAAAGTAGGTGTAATTCATGCCAGAGAGAAATGGTTCGATAATGGGTGTAAAAGAGCTAAGGAGTGGAGAGACAAATGCTGGAAAAGGTATAGGAGGAGAAAAAACATAAATGCCTGGCAAACCTACAAAAGAGCAAGAAATGACTACCTAAGTAAAAGGAGAGAGGCAGAGAGAGATTATGAGAGGGACATCACCAGGAAGGCTAAAGAAAATCCCAAGCTTTTCCACAGCTTTATCAGAGGAAAACTGAAGGTAAAAGAACAGGTTTTAAGGCTAAAGAGAGCGGATGGAAGCATCACTGAGACGGATGAAGAGATCTGCAAAGAATTGAACAAGGAGTTTCAGTCAGTATTTACAGTAGAAAATACCCCACCCCCTCAGATTGCAGTGATAGAAGCTCAAGGGCCGGTATTGGAGAACATCAACCTTACAGCCACAGAGGTATGCAAAGCGCTGATGGATTTAGATGTTCATAAAGCGACAGGTCCTGATGACATATCCCCTCATGTGCTTAAAAAATGCGCAAACACAATATCAGTGGCACTAAGTATCATATTTAAGGAGTCACTGGAGTCGGGGGAGATTCCAAGATGCTGGAAACAAGCAAATGTGATACCTATCTTCAAAAAGGGAAGGAGGGATACGGCTCTGAACTATAGACCAGTTTCCTTGACCAGCATAGTTTGCAAAGTTATGGAGAAACTACTAAGGAAACATATCTCTCTTCACTTGGAATCCTTCAACTTTTTGTCAGTGAGGCAACATGGCTTCAGAGAAGGTAGATCAACAGTAACAAACTTATTAGAATTTTATGATGAGGTAAGCCAAATCTTACAGGAAAGAGAGGGCTGGGCAGATTGCATATTCCTAGACTTCCAGAAAGCGTTTGACACTGTTCCACATGGGAGACTTATTAGGAAGCTGCAATCAATGGCTAGAATAGGTGGAAATGTTTTGGAATGGATAAAAACTTACTTAGAAGGAAGGGAACAGAGGGTTAGAGTAAGACACTCAGTGTCTGAATGGAGAAGAGTTAGTAGTGGAGTTCCACAGGGTTCAGTTTTAGGGCCACTTTTGTTCCTTGTATATGTAAATGACCTACCAGAGTCTGTAAATTCATTCATGAATATGTTTGCAGATGATGCAAAGATTGTGAAGAAAGTAAAAAACGAGAACAATGGTAGAGAACTTCAGGAGGATCTAAATAATCTGCATGAGTGGTCAGAAAAGTGGCTAATGAAATTCAATACTTCAAAATGTAAGGTAATGAGAATGGGTACAAGTGCAAGAAGGCCCAAGCTTGACTACTCGGTGGCTGGAGTACAACTTCAAGAGACAGAAAATGAGAGAGATTTAGGAGTAAACATACTGGCAGATTTGTCTCCAGAAATACATATAAATGGCATAGTAAGAGCAGCATATGCATTCTTATCAAATGTAAGGGTAGCCTTCAGGCACATGGACAAGGAAATGTTCAGAAATATTTATGTAACCTATGTGAGGCCAAAACTCGAATATGCAGCCCCCTTTTGGAATCCGCACTTGAAAAAGCACATAGCTAAGCTTGAAAAAGTTCAAAGACATGCCACGAAACTGGTGCCAGAAATACGCAATCTCAGTTATGATGAGAGGCTGAGGGAATTAGACTTACCATCACTGGAAGCTAGAAGAGTAAGGGGGGATATGGTGACAGTCTTTAAATTCCTTCATGGTTATGATAGAGTGGATAGGGATCGATATTTCGATATGGCTGGCTCTAGAACTAGAGGTCATAGTTTGAAGCTTCGTAAGAAAACTTCTTTGCAGGATGTAAGGAAATACCTTTTCAGTGTAAGAGTAGTTGATAATTGGATTTGGCTAAGCGAGGAGGTAGTTAATGCTATCTCAATCCATAGTTTTAAGGACAGGTATGATAAGTATCACTAAGTCTAAAATGGAACCGATCAGGAGACGGGAAGATACGAGCTTTGGGCTCTTTCCCGTAAACACAATTAGGTAATCACAATTAGGTAATCACAATTAGGTAATCACACACACACACACACACACATATATATATATATATATATATATATATATATATATATATATATATATATATATATATATATATATATATATATATATATATATATATATTCCTCGCACATCTTTTATTATCCCTTTTCATCTGACAAGTCATTGCACTCTCCGTCTCTGTTTCTCTTTACTTTATGTGTTCTTCATGCCCAGGCCCGATGAGGGCTGTTATATATATATATATATTTTTTGGTCCGTCCTGGTGTCGCGGTCATAAAAAAAAAATCATTATTACTGCAGGAATTCGAATAGCCAAAGGAGACAGTGTTAGAAGGAACATCGTTGTGAAGTATGAGTGTAAGACTCTGTTCTTACTTCGAAATGCCAGTCTCAATTGCATATGCGCTTCTATTCCTGAGTAGTATTGTTATTATTATGTTAACTGTTATTGTTGCTATCACTCCATGGCCTTTTGCATAATTGTTATTTTAGTAAATTCTATCAGCAGTAACCAAATTATTTGTATCTTTTATCTTGAATTCATGCTTGATGTTACTGTAGTCACTGCTAATAAGAATATTTCTTTAGTGGCAGTTCTCAGCATTTAATGACTGCTCTTTTTGATATCTATAGTAGAGTAATCTTATGTATCAGTTTCTCAGCTAAGTCCTGAGTATCTTGGAATAATAATCTAATGCTGTAGACACATACTTTCCATTACCACCCTATTTCCAGGCAGCCCAGACCTGCAATTTTCAAATTTGATTGTTACAAACCAGTCCGTTTTACCCATGGGAGAGATTGCAATCGCCTGCAGATGCAGGGAGGCAAAGTATACCCTCCGGATGCAGACAAAAGGCCTTTGTTTGTGTGCAGAGATCATATGTATTCTTTCTGCATTTGTATTAGCGACATTAGGCTCTAAATTTTGTCCTGAGAATCCACTTCAGTGTGAACGTGTTTTTCAGCTACTGAAGTGAGAGGCGCTGTGGCATTGCAGGTATTTGTAAGAGGTGGTCATATTCAAGAGCCACCTCAAGAAACGATGAAGTCGGGCGGGAAGGGTTCCGGTTAAGCTGGATGATGCATCGACGCCCTCCCTTTTTTTTGTCTTGCCAGTCTCCAGAGAAGAAGAGGATTCGTGGTACGTGTTCAAACCCAGGCCTACAAATGAAGACGACGAGCGGAGGAGTGAAAATTGAAGAATGAAATGGCAAGTCCTAGGCAATGATATATATATATATATATAATATAATATATAATATATATATATATATATATTATATATATATATATATATATATATATATATATATATATATTATATATATATAATATATATATATATTATAATATATATATATATATATATATATATATATATATATATATATATATATATATATATATATATATATATATATATATATATATATATATATATATATATATATATATATATATATATATATATATATATATATATATATATATATATATATATATATATGACACAGTAGATAAAATTATATTATTTTTAAATGAAAACCACTGTCGGCAAGGAATTTTTTTTGTTTGAATTGGATCAGGTATACATAATTTAATTTGAACAGAAATGTGTAAAGCTAAATATAAGTGAACCTAAATAAATAATTTGGAATAGTTAGTTTAAATTGTCTTTTACAGACTTTGTTTTATATAGGCCTCTGTATAGAAGGTCTCTATGTTTATAAAGAATTTGTTATTGTTCCATTATTTGATTAAAATAAATTTATGGTAATGGGGAATTTTTTAAGGGTTTGGGGGACATTTTATCCTTATATTCTAGGGAATTTCGGACCAAGCCACTTGGTAACACTGCTCCAGGTTTTGTAGTGATTGTTGAGGGTGGAGATTAATTCCTCCAAAGTACATTCCTTAGGAGATTTCGGCCTCATTAAATCCGAAGTTAGACCAAAAAGTTTAGAACCCTTAATAGACGTAAAAGCAAGAACTTGCTTATCTTTCTTTACATCATTAGCTTCAAAATACAATTGAACCCTATCTATATAGGTTGAATATTTCTCAGAGTCATCATACGGACCTACATTGCCAATGAGCGACGCAATGAAATTGTAGGTAATACCTACTAAACCAATAGGAAATTAGCTAGGTCTAGGCTAAGTTCAAACGCATTGTCTAAAAATGATATATATAGGCATAGGCTAGGACTAGGCAATACTTAGGCTAAACAAAATTCAGTTAGGCTACGAAGGACAAAATTAGGTTAGGTAGCAAAAAAAAAAAAAAAAAGGTAAGGTTAGATAATAAATACATTAGAATAGGCCAGTTGTAATTCTCGTTGCCAGTTGTGATATAGTTGCCAATAAGTTAGGTTAGGTATATTGATTCCCCCGTATTAAGGGTAAGATAGGTTGCCTGTATGGGCAACAACCAGAGCATGAACACAGTGGTATTAGGTTAGGATATGCACGATAATTAGTAAGAACCGGCTATATACGCTAGAACTAATCGGTCATTATATACCTGACTTACTGTATGTATTATCACACTAACACTATGATATATTTTACTTAGCGGCATTAGAAACAGTGTTAGGGTTATGTTAGTAAGGGTAGGATATCGAAAAATGATAGGAAATATCGAGGAAATGCCTTGGAGCTATATGTAGGTGTCATCGGACATCTCACAGAGTTGGAGGGAGAAGAAAGATAGCGCTTCTCTTCACTAGAATGAGATTAGGATAGTAATAATGCTTTTCAACAAAATATGTAAGGTAGAACTTAACTTAGTATTAGTATAAGCTATATACAATATTACCGCTCCATTACATTATCTCTCTATGAAAATCTCTCATAATCAAACTAATAATTTTTTTCCCTATGCAATGGTAACAACTGATTTATGACTTCGATAATACCTATATGACTTTTCACATAAAATTTTAGCCTATGTTGGCTCCTTGAGGGGTATACACAAAAGTTAGTATAATGCTCTCTGACCCAGTATGTATGCGAACAACAAGAAATTCCTTGAACTTACTTGCTATAGCAAAGTGTATTTCTTCAACCTGAGATCTTTCACTTATAAGCAGTGCTATCCCTCCACCAGTCCTCTCAGACCTTTCAACCCCTAATATTCTGAAGCCTTTAGGAAAAACTGTGACACTGCTTATGTCCTCAGTTAACTTAGTCTCAGTAACCACTACTATATCTGCCTTACTGTTATTAATCCTAACTTTAATTCTACTGCCTTACCAGTTACCCCATCAGCATTTGTGTACAGCAATCTTCATGAGGCTGCATCCCCTTATCTTATAGCATTATTTTCTTTATCTCCCCTTTGGCTGGAAAAGCTCTGAAGCGAAAAATTTTCTTCTCTTTATCATTTCTTCCCCCATTTAACCTTTTAGCTTCTTGCAACAATTTTTTTTTTTATTATTTCCATCTCTTCTTGTGTTCTATTTGGTCTAATGAACACGGTTCTGAAATCTTGAAGGTTTTTTAGTTTTTTTTTCTCATCAGTATTTATGTACATGTGTCTCCTCTCGATATGGCTGGCTCTAGAACTAGAGGTCATAGTTTGAAGCTTCGTAAGAAAACTTCTTTGCAGGATATAAGGAAATACTTTTTCAGTGTAAGAGTAGTTGATAATTGGAATTGGCTAAGCGAGGAGGTATTTAATGCTATCTCAATCCATAGTTTCAAGGACAGGTATGATAAGTATCACTAAGTCTAAAATGGAACCGATCAGGAGACGGGAAGATACGAGCTTTGGGCTCTTTCCCGTAAACACAATTAGGTAATCACAATTAGGTAATCAAAGGCTATTTCCATTAGTCTTGCCTTTCCCTTCCTAGAATATATACCAATATTCTTTGGACCATATACTACTTCAAGCTTCCTTATCAGGTCTAACACACTACCTTTATTTTGTTCATGAGTAATTACCTAATTATAGTTACCTAATTGTGCTTACAGGAAAGAGCCTCATGCTCATAACTCCCCATCTCCTGATCGGTTCCATTTTTGAACTTAGTGATACTTATTGTACTTGTCCTTAATTTATGGACAGAGTTATCATGAACTACTTCCTCGTTTAGCAAATTCCAAACATCAACTACTCTTACACTAAAGGGGAATGTGGCGGTAAAAGAGGTTGTGAGGGTGGTGGCACTGGAAGACGTATAAACTGTTGACTATAAAGGAGCAGTAATAGAAAAAATTAAAGACATTGTGATGGAAAGGGCATAAGTGAATTCTAGGGGTCGACATGGCAGGGGAAACTTGAACAAAATAAAGATAGGGTTTTAGACCTAATAAGAAAGCTTGGGGTATTATGTTGTCCAGAGGATATTGTAAACATTCACCAACTTGGTAAATATTCTAGAGAGGAAAAGGAAAGACCAACAAAAGTAACCTTTGAGAGAGAGGACACATGTAGAGAAATATTGATGAGAAAAAACCTAAAAGACCTTTAAGAATTCAAAACAGTGTTCATTAGACTATACAGAACACAGGAAGATATGGAGAGGATCAAAAACTTATTGCATGAGGCTAGAAGGTTAAATGAAGAAAGAAATAAAGAAGAGATGAAAAAATTTTGTTTCAGAGTTCTTCACACAAAGGGGGGAATAAAGAAGAAAATTATAGAGGATCAGGGGATGGGGCCTCATTTTAATTGCTTTACACAAATGCTGATGGTATAGTTGGTAAGGCAGTAGAATTGAAGGATAGGATTTACATCGGTAAGGTAGATATAATAGCGGTTACAGATACTAAGTTAACTGAGGACATAAACAATGTCACAGCTTTTTCTAAGGGCTTCAGAATATTAAGGGTTGAAAGATCTGAGAGGACTGGTGGAGGGATAGCACTGCTCATGAGAGAAAGATTTCAGGTTGAAGAAATAAACTTTGCTATAGAAAGTGAGTTCAAGGAATTTCTCGTTCTTCGCACAAATACCGAGTCAGAGAGCTTTATAATAAATGTTGTGTATAACCCGCCAAGGAACCAACATAGGCTAGAAGTTTATGAGGAAAGGCATATAGGTACTTTTGAAGTCATAAACTTAGTTGTTAATATTGCAAGGGAGAAAAAATGTAGGATTTTGATAATGGGAGATTTTAATCATAGAGATAGATAGATTGGATAAATCTTGACCCACACAGTGGTGAGGATTCATTTGGGGCAAGATTCCTAGATTGCGTAAAAGGGAATATCCTACATCAATATGTACTGGAATCAACGAGGGCCAGGGGTGGGGATGAGCTTGTGACAGAGTGTTTTGCTCCAAGTCACCAGAGGTCATTATAGATGCCTTATTAGTTATTTAGTTAACTTGTCTTTTCTTTTCTTACTTAAAAAAATCTCACTCCTTGCATATTGCAGATTATGATTATTTGCAATTCATATTTCAGTATATAGCTAATTTTAAATATATCTTATTTGATATTCTTGTACATGTAGAAAGCATGATCCCAATATAAAAATATCCCTCCTATTTCTCTATTCTCTGCTTTTCTCTCATGTATGATGTCGTAATCCTAGTGAATCTGTTAGATATGCTATTTACTCAATTTTCTTATTATAAAATGGCATTTGCTGATAATTTTTACTATTTTATAAAATTTCTCTTCTGATATATTTTTACCTGTCTAGATACATTTCAGTAGCTTCTTTACAATTTGAATATTAAAATTCCTTCTCCTGCAATACAAAGAACGCTCTGCAGATATTGACCAGTAACCTATTTTTCCCATAATTATTTCTCGTTTCTTTTGTTTGCTTCTGCTTGTTGCACCTAAAATACTGTCTCTCCCTTGCATCTCTGCCATAATTGCCTGCCAGGGACCACCACTATAGAAAAAAAAAACATTGGGGACGAATTACCACTCTCGATTTACCCTACAGGCGATCGAATGATGACATCACCAAGAGGAACGTTTAATCATTCAGAATTGGCGGCCAAACATCACAGAGGCAAGATCTCGCCTCAGCAGTCACGATCACTCCAAAGTTCTATACGTGACAGAGTAGTAAGGGCATCTTTACAGGAATTCATCTGGCACAAACAAGGTGAGAGATAGTGTATGGTAAAGCTGGTTGGTCAAGCAAATTGGGAATTTGAGAAACTGATTAAATCTAACTGGAATCTCATCTGCCAAATATTATTACTTGACCTGGAATTACTGCCGATATACATTGATAAGAAATATATTTTATTGCGGGTGCCCAGGTAAAATTTTACTCTCAGAAGAATGCTCATTACCACGTAAAAATCTATCCTTTCTCCTAACGAATTCTAACTTTAAGTCACCCCTTTTCTATCATCGTAAATAAAGTGTTTTACGTCAATACTCGTAAACAAAGTGTTTTATGCTATAAACTGCAAATAATAAATACTTAAGCAAAGTGTGTTATGCTATAAATTGCAAATAATCAATAAGTAATTTTGCCCTGTTGTCATTGCATATGTTTCTTGTTTACCACAATTTGATGAATACATACTGTATTTATATTGCTGATTTTTCATTTATTGGAAATAAAGTGTTTTACACTAAAGCCTGCAAATAATTAATGATTTAGTATGCTCTTATGGTAGTGTAAAAATTTCTGATTAGCTTTGACTAACCAATAAATTTTCATCCAGTAGAATAATATTGGAGACTCATTATTTGTGTGCTCGTGCCTTCAGTTTTCCCATTATTAAAGGTGCATCCTTTCTGTTTCTGCAGTTGCAGTGTCCTCTATTCTACTCTGCCTGTGTGACAAAGGTGATCTTCGAGTTGAGGCCAAAGTCTTGGAGTCTGTCTGTGGTGCCGGATATCGAAATCATGCTAACCACCTTCGGGACTCGATGCTCATGCCATAAATTTAAATTTTAAAATTTGTTCCAGTTTTCCTAAATTAATTCATTTTTTTACTGTGTCCTTGCATTTCCAAAATTAAGAGAAAGTTGAATTCTGAGTTTCATGTAACCAAGTAGTGGTATTTGGAGGGTGTGAAAGTAAAGATTAGCATTGGATGTCTGTGAAGTCCTAACCGAGTTCAGTACCTTGAGTCTCCTTAGTAAAACAAAAACTTACCAACATCTTCCCTATAGAGCCATTGCTTCGTAATCTAGTATTCACAGATAATGTGATTACCTAATTGTGATCACCTAATTGTGTTCACGGGAAAGAGCCCAAAGCTCGTATCTTCCCGTCTCCTGATCGGTTCCATTTTAGACTTAGTGATACTTATCATACCTGTCCTTAAAACTATGGATTGAGATAGCATTAACTATGTGGTGACTATTCCCAGAATGCCTGCTTTCACCTGGTCAATGAATAGTCTACTCTCAGTTTTTTGCAGGCTACCGTACACAAAAATATTTACTCCACCAACTTCAAATAAAGTTGGGCTAAAACTTAATGGCTTATAATTAAATATAAGACAAACTGTACGGTACTAAAGGGGAAGGGCATGAGTTACGTTTGCTTAATAGTTAGTGGAGAACTCCCACTGGTTAAGAACACAAATACACTAAATAATATTAACTGAACACTGCATAAATCCAGGCTTAAATGAAAGACTCATCAATAAAATATAAAAATATATTGGAAAAAAGTTAATATTATAATGGAGCAATATTTCAGCCCAAAAGAAAAGGTTAAATTTTACAAAAATAACAAAGAGTTATAGCTCCAGGCACGACTGCTGGACACATCAAAATAAACAACACTTAACATCAAATTATAATTGTTCAAAATCCAAAAACTTTATACAATATTAAAATAGAGTCACTGCTTGACAAATTCGACAGCACTAGTCCAAGGGGCGAAATGGGAGGCCCGTAAATTTACACGAATTTTACGAGTCTCTAACAATAGGTCATCACCTGATGCTGTCCTCAGAGAGAATCCTCGTCTGTTCTGTAAACAAATCAGACGAGCATCACATTCTAAAATAAAAGTATATAATTTCTATCATATTATACATAATTAAGGATTTCCTAAGATTTAGATTAGCTTTACAAACAAATTTCAATTATTCATGAGAAAATGATGAAATTAATGACAAAATAAATGATTGTTATAATATAGGCTCTCAATGAATATATGCATGTACGTAGATGCACAATATTACTTATGGTATTACAATAAAACACACACAAGGTATAACTAATGAAACTGTGTGTGATAGACAGATCACCACACTCTCCCCCCAAAAAGGGTAGGAAGCTAAATAAATCACATGTACAAACATAATAAAGTGTAGAACAAAAACAGAAAATTTAAAGGCATCATTTACAACCTATCCTACTCCAACTAAGTTGAAGGGTCTAACAAATCTGACTCTTCCCTCTGGTAAAAGAGGGGGAACTGGTTGAGCGATCATCTTGCCAACTGCCTTTTTACGCAAAATACATGGTTTTAATATTTTCTTCACAATAACTTTACCTTTAGAGATCCAAAACTGCTTCCTAAGTCCTTACAACATTTGTCCTAATCCATAATGATGATGTTGAATATGATACACCCAATTAATGGCAACTTCACTGTCACACCATATAGTGCAACCTTTGAATGCTAATTTCTCATTAGACAAGAGTGTCTGAGCCAATGCTGAGGCTAAAGTAAGTGAGAGTAACTCTAACTTAGGAATGGTGAGTGGAGGATTTGGTGATACTCTTACTTTACTCATAATGATATCACTAGATTTGCTTCTTAAGTCCACAGCATATGCAACTAATCCATAAGCTACTTTAGATGAATCACAAAATATGTGCAAATCTGATACACCAGGGACAATTACAAATCTAGGATATTGAATGGTTAACATCTTATTCAAATCTCTGCAAATAACTGAAAATTCTTGTACTAAAGGTTCTGGCAAAGGTTCATCCCAAGAACACTTACTTCTCCACAATTTTGAAATGAATAACTTTCCCTTGATCAAGATTGGTGATAACAATCCTAAAGGATCAAATACATTAGCAATTACAGATACAACTAATCTCTTGGTGATTTGATGATGCACACACTCCTCCTTGCACACTTTCTTACTGGAGTACAATTTGATTTCATCGTTTACAACATTCCAAGAAATTCCTAAAACATTTACATTATTCAGATCCAATTGGTCATGATTAACACCTACTTCATCATTAAATTTTACATCATTGCTCACCCAACCTTGTAATGGCATAGAGGCTTCTGCTAAAATAGAATTTACTATGGGATACTCTGTTTTTAACTGTTCAGAGTCTGAATAGGTACAAACAAAGTTATCTACATAGAAATGAGAGATCAGAGACTTAGCTACTGGATGTGAATGTGTCTCCAAGTGATATGTGAGTGTTTTCTGAAGCAAAAAGGGAGATGATGTTGTACCAAAGAGTACTACTTTAAATCTATAGGTAACTATTTTCTGAAGTGTTTCATCCTCGAACCACAAAAATCTACAGAAATCTCTGCAGTTTGGCAAAATACCTATACGTAGGAAGGCTTTGGAAATGTCTGATACAGCAGCTACAGGGTTAGTACGAAATTCAATGAGCGAATCAACAAGTTTATGGGTTAGGCTTGGGCCTGTTAGTAAACATTCATTCAGACTCTTTGATTGTGAATCAGCTCTACTAGAAGCATTAAATACTACTCTAATAGGAGTGGTAGGAGAATTCTTGTAGACTGGATGATGAGGCAAGTAATGAGTCAACCCATCTGTAACTGTAGGGTTATCAATTTTCTCAATGAATCCCAATTCAATGTACTCATTAAAAATCTCTGAGTATTGTTCATAAAGTCCTGGACGAGTTGCAAAGGATTTAGCTAGTGACATGAGCTGACCATAAGCTCTTCTAAAGTTAGTTGCTGGTCTCTCAGTGCCCTTAAAGGGTAATTCCACAAAATACTGATTGTCTGCCTTCTGGCAAGTGGACTCAAAATGACTCACTGATTGTACTTCCTCAGGTGTTAAAGTTTCATTCTTAATACCAATAACATCTAAATTCCAAAGGTTCTGAACTTCGGACTCAAAGGCTTGTACTCCTACACGAGCACAAAGCACATGTTGCCCATTAACTGTGTTAACTGACTGAGAACTAATTGCCCACTTTGGCATAGGTCCAAATATAATCGAACCTGCTGGACTAGACAAAAGTGTAATTCCAGAATAGAAAGTATGGTTGGTCACAAATCTAGAATAGTAATCTGCACCAATTACCATACTTATGTCACTAATCACATCAGACTCAACGTTAGGATCTGCAAGTTTGATCCCCTTTTTTGTGAGTGTTTCTGCAACACTAGCAATGCCAGGTACATATAACGTAGTGTTAACCTTATCATAGACGACAGCATAAATCGGAATACGTTGTGTACCAATACGTACTACAACACGAACGACGTCACACAAAATGTTTTCGGCTTGATTACCAAATGAAGTCAGTTTAAGTGAGATGCGAAACACTGGATTGAGTTTAAGGCGCTTTACTATTGCAGAATGAATGAAAGACCGTTGAGCACCGGTATCTAAAAACATCCTAACTGTTTCACGTACCCCAGCACCAGAAATCTTAACAATTGCTGTAGGAAGTGCTACTGAAGGAAGTGGAACCTCATTAGTCTGGACATCTGTTTGAACGGAAAAGCGACACTGTCATCTCTTCCTGACAGGATTCTAAACTTATCATCCACTACTACTTGATTAGTGGGAATGTTACTGTTAAGGTTAGTTCCATTATTAATAACTGTTGGGGCATTAGACGCAACTGACACTTGATTAACTGCAGTACTACGGTTGGTTAGTTTCATGCAGAGAAAGGTATGATGTTTGCCATTACAATTTCTACACTCAGCCGTCTCTCTACACTGTGAGGCTCTATGGCCTTTCTGCATACACACAAAACATAGGTCTAACTCTCTAACTCTGTTCTTCCTGGCTTCATGAGTTGCGTAATTAGAACAAAACTTAGTATTATGAATATCCTTACAAAAGAGACAAGGTTTGTTCCAAGTACTTGAATTGCTAGATGATGAATTAGACTTATTTTGAGTCTTGGACACAACTACTTGTTTAGGTTCTGTACTAAACCTATGATTGGAATTTGTACTAGAATTCTGACTAACTACTACATTAGTTTTGGAATGTGCATCAGAATGTGAAACTTGCTTATTCCTAGACTGATCAGAAAGAATACGAGAACATTCCATGACCTTGATAAGGTGTCCAATACCATCCTTCAATTGTGTAATAGTCAAAGTATAAGTACTGTACTTATTAAAAAGGTACTCTAAAGTTTTAGGACTAAGTTTCTTAGCAATTATGTCTTTTATTAGGTAGTCATCACAAGGTACTTGGGTTACACCCTCTATTTGCATCAACAAACGTTGAAATGTTAGGTGAAATTCAGTCAACTCAGTTAAATTATGTTCAGGGGGTTTGATGTTCATCAAGTCTAAATGTAATTGTTGCAACAAAAGGTCATTGTCGGCAAAGCTTTTTCTCAACAAACTTAATGCTATACTGTAATTACCACTAGTTATGGGAAGACCTTCAATGGTTCTATAAGCTTTACCTCTCAAATAAGATCTGAGCATGTTAAATTTCAATACTGGGTCAATGTCTTGACGACTATCAATTAAACTACTAAAGGAATTCCAAAAACAATTCCACTGACTCAACTGACCATCAAATTCAGGAATCTTAATCTCAGGCAACTTAGGGTGTGGAAGGGGTCTAGCAGGTACTACTGTCTGACTAGGAGCTTGACTAGTTGTAGCTTGTGCTTGACTACTAAAGGACAAATGATCATCTATAGCTGACTTAATTTGTATGAGCACTTTATAGGCATTACGTTTCAGAGTTCTGTGCTCTCTAGAAACTTGGCTAAGCTGGGTACTATCAATAGCATCTTGACTAGCTGTCCAATGTACATCAATGGACTGGTACAACTTTGTAAGTTCTGCTTCTGAAAACTGTAACGACCGTAAGGATGGTGGAGGAGACGCTTTAAGGTCATGTTCTATAGAACTGAGCATATCTGTCAGATCATCGGTTACAACCTTGTAAAGTTCAAACGCTTTACTTTCATCAATTGATGGTAAAGACATCTTGCTGGATTAATCTTTACCTTATACAAATCACAATAATTTTGGCTAGGTGGCCAAACTAAACTAATACCAGAATTCACTAGGATTATAATATTTATATCCTAGGTACACTTGATTACACACGCATGTATTCAAATAGCTAATCTAAACCTTCCCTTGGACTAAAGAATTCGACATCAGCAGTGATATCACAAAAAATATGCCATGGATTTATGCGCAGTGTTTTAATATCAAAGTTCAAAAACAATACCAAAGGTAACCTATTCCAAATTCCATTCAGTAAATGTAGTAAAGTATGCTAGCTAGGCTAGGCACCATATCCGGTTCGAAGGACCAGAAAAAAACTAGAATATGTGGTGACTATTCCCAGAATGCCTGCTTTCACCTGGTCAATGAATAGTCTACTCTCAGTTTTTTGCAGGCTACCGTACACAAAAATATTTACTCCACCAACTTCAAATAAAGTTGGGCTAAAACTTAATGGCTTATAATTAAATATAAGACAAACTGTACGGTACTAAAGGGGAAGGGCATGAGTTACGTTTGCTTAATAGTTAGTGGAGAACTCCCACTGGTTAAGAACACAAATACACTAAATAATATTAACTGAACACTGCATAAATCCAGGCTTAAATGAAAGACTCATCAATAAAATATAAAAATATATTGGAAAAAAGTTAATATTATAATGGAGCAATATTTCAGCCCAAAAGAAAAGGTTAAATTTTACAAAAATAACAAAGAGTTATAGCTCCAGGCACGACTGCTGGACACATCAAAATAAACAACACTTAACATCAAATTATAATTGTTCAAAATCCAAAAACTTTATACAATATTAAAATAGAGTCACTGCTTGACAAATTCGACAGCACTAGTCCAAGGGGCGAAATGGGAGGCCCGTAAATTTACACGAATTTTACGAGTCTCTAACAATAGGTCATCACCTGATGCTGTCGCCAGAGAGAATCCTCGTCCGTTCTGTAAACAAATCAGACGAGCATCACATTCTAAAATAAAAGTATATAATTTCTATCATATTATACATAATTAAGGATTTCCTAAGATTTAGATTAGCTTTACAAACAAATTTCAATTATTCATGAGAAAATGATGAAATTAATGACAAAATAAATGATTGTTATAATATAGGCTCTCAATGAATATATGCATGTACGTAGATGCACAATATTACTTATGGTATTACAATAAAACACACACAAGGTATAACTAATGAAACTGTGTGTGATAGACAGATCACCAC
>JAXCGZ010019114.1:0-7500 GCA_037179515.1 Halocaridina rubra
ATGTAGATTAGATAGACATATGACAGAGGTAGGGTGGGTATGAATAGGTTAGTGCTTATTAGAAAAGTCATAAAAAGAAAAACAGAATAAATAAGCAGAGTAGAATAGAATAGGTTAGACATGCTGAAAATACAATTCAAAAATGGAGCTGCCTCGTGTGTGCCAGTAGGCATGTTGCAGTGTCCTCTATTCTTATGTTCTTATGTTCTTATGTACATACTATGGCTCTCAGTTCTTCTATCTTGTTACCTAAACTGCTGCTATTTGTAAAATATACTTTTAAACTTTCTCCAGGTTTACCCTTCTGGTGGCTATTCTTTTTGTTAATATTTGTTCTATGTAACAAATGGTTATTATCCTTAGACTCCCAGTTATTTGACCCACTATTTACTGAACCCTTACTGACTAATTTCACTGCACAAGTATTATTCATTTCATTATTCGTATCTAACAAAACCCCCCTACCTCTCTGTCTATCATACCAGCCAATACCGAGACACCTGAATTAGAAAGATGCACTCCATCCCTTGCATACATATGCTTACGACTAGTGTGTGTGTGTGTGCGTGTATGCCCTGAGGGAGAGGGTAAAAATACTTCATCTGTGTTCCCTGCGTGGTGCAAAAGTCGATCAAATGGGGTGGAGCAATGGGACTGTTAATTCCCTCCTCTGTATAATCTTCCTGCAAGTCAAATCATTTTTTGACTCAGCCACCATCCTTATAAGGGGGAAGATGACTTTAGTATATAAATAGATATATGCATGTCTGCACGTATGTGCACACACACACACACACACACACACACACATATATATATATATATATATATATATATATATATATATATATATATATATATATATATATATATATATATATATATATATATATATATATATATGCAAAATAAACTGTTATATCACAGCACAATATGAAGCAAAAAAAGGCCTATAAATAAAACACAAAAAGAAGCGAAGATGTACTATATATTACCACTGGACTCCAGTCCTCTTCAGGTACAAATGAATTGATAAATACAAAGCTCTGGATATGGTGGGGAGAGATGCTAGCTAGGATTCACGGTGGGATTATCTTCAAACCTCAGGTCAGGTGGACGGTCATTTGGCATAATCTTCTTAATGAGGTTTTTTAATAATGCTTTATCCACAACGTCAGATCTCCAATGTCCATTTGATAAATTTATGGTTTCGGATTTTTCTATAATGGCTGCTTCAAGTATCTTTCTCCTATATTGGTAATTACTCTTATATAGCAATGAGGACTCAGTTAATATGGTGACCAGTATCTCGCATGTGCACAAATAAAGAACTTTCAACACCATATCGCACTGCTCTTTTATGCTCAGAAATTCTCTGGCCTAGCGAACGACCAGTTTGACCTATGTAAGATTTATTGCAGGAACAGCAATCAATTTTATAAATCCCTGCTTCTAAAGCTTTTTTATTTTGATATACGTTAATAAGGGAAGAACCAATTGTTTTGGGATAATTAAATATGAAAGGATTACTTCTGCCTAATTGATCACTAAGAATTTTAATATTTTCTAAAAAGGGTATTTTAATTGTATTAGTAAAGTTTATTTTTGGCTGTTCTGTCGGCCCATTGTAAAATATTTTGTTTGCTTTGTTAATTGCTTTTTCAATTACATATGCGGGGCATCAAGTTTAAAACCGAATGGGAATCGGAGGGCAAGCTACCATTTCTGGATGTCTTAGTTATGAGAGAACCCAATAAATACTCATTTACTGTCTATAGGAAGAAAACTTTCTCTGTCTCTTATATACACTTTCTAAGTTATCATGCTTTGTCTGTAAAAACTGGTGTTGCATGCAATCTTTTCCTAAGAGGTCTTAGAGTGTGTTCCACTCATCATTTGGAACACGAGTTGAAATTAATCCGCCTAAACAGCCAAAAATAAACTTTACTAATACAATTAAAATACCCTATTTAGAAAATATTAAAATTCTTAGTGATCAATTAGGCAGAAGTAATCCTTTCATATTTAATTATCCCAAAACAATTGGTTCTTCCCTTATTAACGTATATCAAAATAAAAAAGCTTTAGAAGCAGGGATTTATAAAATTGATTGCTGTTCCTGCAATAAATCTTACATAGGTCAAACTGGTCGTTCGCTAGTGCGATATGGTGTTGAAAGTTCTTCTTTATTTGTGCACATGCGAGATACTGGTCACCATATTAATTGGAGTGAGTCCTCATTGCTATATAAGAGTAATTGCCAATGTAGGAGAAAGATACTTGAAGCAGCCATTATAGAAAAATCCGAAACCGTAAATTTATCAAATGGACAGTGGAGATCTGACGTTGTGGATGAAGCATTATTAAAAGACCTCATTAAGAAGATTATGCCAAATGACCGTCCACCTGACGTGAGGTTTGAAGATAATCCCACCGTGAATCCTCCTGGGAATCGTAGCTAACATCTCTCCCCACCTTTATCCAGAGCTTTGTATTTATCAATTCATTTGTACCTGAAGAGGACTGGAGTCCAGTCGTAATATATAGTACACCTTCGCTTCTTTTTGTGTTTTATTTATGGGCCTTTTTTTGCTTCATATATATATATATATATATATATATATATATATATATATATATATATATATATATATATATATATATATATATATATATATATATATATATACTATATAACTATATATCTATATATACTATATATAACTATATATATATATATATATATATATATATATATATATATATATATATATATATATATATATATATATATATATATATATATATATATATATATATATATATATATATATATATATATATATATATATATATATATATATATATATATATATATATATATATATATAACTATATATCTATATAACTATATATATATATATATATATATATATATATATATATATATATATATATATATATATATATATATATATATATATATATATATATATATATATATATATATATGACCCAAAATGTAGCGTTATTTTTTCTCTTGTTGCTTTACTGATGGGCTTTCTCACCATTTAGGGCCCTTTCACACTAGGCAACTAGTGACTGTCACTAGTTGCCTAATGTGAAGTCTCAGGCAACTGCAAGCAACCAGTGACTGCCACCGAGTTGTGGAAGCCTTCTCATCATGTCATTTGAGAGAATGTCATCAATGGAGGAGGTAGTTTTGTTGGCTTTGCTGGTCAAGAAAAAGAGACGGTCCCGAAAAAGAAGAGTGCATATGTTGCGCAACCGGGCAACCACAGTGACGTAGTGTGAAAGGCTCAATTTAAAATAATGGTAGGCAACTAGTGACGGTCACTAGTTGCCTAGTGTGAAAGGGCTCTTATTGCTGTATGCTAACAGTTTGTGCTTACTCGTGCACATATATATATATATATATATATATATATATATATATATATATATATATATATATATATATATATATATATATATATATATATATATATATATATATATATATATATATATATATATATATATATATCCTGGGTGATTCCAAGGATGAAAGGAAGCCCTTGGTGTGTGTAGTTACCTGATTTTGTCTATGTGTGTATGTAATTACCTAATTGTAATTACCTAAATGTGCTTACGGGAAAGAGCACCATGCTCGTAACTCCTCGTCTCCTGGTCGGTTCCATTTATGTACTTGGTGATACTTATCATTCTTGTCCTTAAAGCTATGGATTGATTTATCATTCATTACCTCCTCGCTTACTAAATTCTAATCATCAACTACTCTTACACTTAAAAAGCACTCCCTTACATTCCGCGAAGAAGTTTTTTGTTGCGAAGCTTCAAACTTTGACCTCTTGTTCTAATACCAGCCATATCAAAATATCGATCCCTATCTACTCTGAAATAACCACGGAGGAATTTAAAATCCGTCAAAATATCCCCTTCATTCTTCTAGCTTCGAGTGATGGGAATTTTAATTCCCACAGCCTCTCTTGATAACTGAGATTGCACATTTTTAGCACCAGTTTCGTGGCATGTCTTTGAACATTTTCAAGTTTAAATATGCCCTTTTTCAAATGTGGATTTCAAAATGGGGCTGCATATTCAAGCTTTGGTCTCACATAATCTACATAAATTTCTGAAAATTTCCTTGTCAATTTGCCTGAAAGCTACCCTTACATATCCTAAGAATGCACATGTTGCCCTTACTATGCCATTTATATGCATTTCGGAGACGAATCTGCCAGTATGTTTACTCCTAGATCTCTCTCATTCTCTGTCTCTTGAAGTTCTGCTTTTGCTATTGGGTACTTTTCTGACCCCTCATGCAGACTATTTAGGTTTTCCTGAAGTTCTCTACCATTGTTCTCATCTCTTACTTTCTTCACAATCTTTGCATCATCTGCAAACATATTCATGAATGACTTTACAGATTCTGTTAGATCATTTGCATATACAAGGAACAAAAGAGGCCCTAAAACTGAATCCTGTGGAACTCCACTACTAACCCTTTTCTATTCAGACACTGAGTGTCTTACTCTAACCCTCTGTTCCCTTCCTTGTAAGTAAGTTTTTATCCATACTAAGACATTTTCATCTATTCCTGCCATTGCTTGCAGCTTCATAATAATTTTTCCATGTGGGAACGTGTCCATTGCCTTTTGGAAGTCTGGGAATATGCAATCTGCACAGCCCTCTCATTAATGTAAGATTCGGCTAACCTCATCATAATATTCTAATAAGTTTGTTACTGTTTATCTACCTTCTCTGAAATCATGTTGTCTCAGTGAAAAAAGTTGAAGGATTCCAAGTTAAGAGAGATGTGTTTCCTTCATAGTTTCTCCATAACTTTGCAAATTATGCTGGTCAAGGAAACAGGTCTATATTTTAGAACCGTATCCTTCCTTCCCTTTTTGAAGGTAAGTACTATGTTCACTTGTTTCCAGCATCTTATAATCTCTCCAGATTCCAGTGACTTTTCAAATATGATACATAGTGCCGCTGATATTGATTTAGCGCATTTCTTATGTACATAAGGAAATATATCAGCAGGACCTATAGGTTTATGGGCATCTAAGTCCATCTGCGCATTGCATACATCTATTGCTGAAAGGGTGCTGTTCTCTAATACCGGCCCATGAGCTCCTATCTCTGCAGTCTGAATGGGTGGGGTATTTTCTACTGTAAATACTGATTGGAACTCCTTGTTCAATTCTTCCCAAATATCTTCATCCGTCTCAGTGAAGCTTCCATCAGCTTTCCTTAACTTTAAAACCTGTTCTTTGACCTTCAATTTCCTCTGATAAAGATGTGGAAAAGTTTGAGAATTTCATTGGCCTTCCTGATGATATCCCTTTCATAGTTTCTCTCTGCCTCTCTTCCTGTACTTAGTTAATAATTTTTTGCTCTTTTATAAGTCTTCCAGGCATTTATGTTTTTTCTCCTCCTATACCCTTTCCACTCCTCAGATCTCTTATACTCATTATTTAACCATTTCTCTCTGGTATGAAGGCATGCAACAAGTGACAATCTTCCTATACTCCTCATAAAAGATGTACATTTCTTGTACAGATTTGTTGTTAAATTAGGTCCTCCAGTCAATAATTACCAAATATATATATATATATATATATATATATATATATATATATATATATATATATATATATATATATATTTATATATATATATATATATATATATATATATATATATATATATATATATATATATATATATAATATATATATATATATATATATATATATATATATATATATATATATATATATATATATATATATATATATATATATATATATATATATATATATATATATATATATATATATATATATATATGTATATATGTATATATATATATATATATATATATATATATATATATATATATATATATATATATATATATATATATATATATATATATATATATATATATATATATATATATATATATATATATATATATATATATATATATATATATATATTATATATATATATATATATATATATATATATATATATATATATATATATATATATATATATATATATACAGTCAGTGCCAAAATATAAGGATATAAGGCATAGGTGAGCACACGATTTTGATCAGTTAATAAATAAAAAAAAAAAAAAAAAAAATATATATATATATATATATATATATATATATATATATATATATATATATATATATATATATATATATATATATGAATATATACATATATATATATATATATATATATATATATATATATATATATATATATATATTATATATATATATATATATATATATATATATATATATACATATATATATATATATATATATATATATATATATATATATATATATATATATATATATATATATATATATATATATATATATATATATATATATATATATATATATTATATATATATATATATATATATATATATATATATATATATATATATATATATATATATATATATATATATATATGAATATATACATATATATATATATATATATATATATATATATATATATATATATATATATATATATATATATATATATATATATATATATATATATATATATATATATATATATATATATATATATATATATATATATATATATATATATATATATATATATATATATATATATATATATATATATATATATATATATATATATATATATATATATATATATATATATATATATATATATATATATATATATATATATATATATATATATATATATATATATATATATATATATATATATATATATATATATATATATATATATATATATATATATATATATATATATATATATATATATATATATATATATATATATATATATATATATATATATATATATATATATATATATATAAATATATATATATATATATATATATATATATATATATATATATATATATATATATATATATATATATATATATATATATATATATATATATATATATATATATATATATATATATATATAAATATATATATATATATATATTTATATATATATATATATATATATATATATATATATATATATATATATATATATATATATATATATATATATATATATATATATATATATATATATATATATATATATATATATATATATATATATATATATATATATATATATATATATATATATATATATATATATATATATATATATATATATATATATATATATATATATATATATATATATATATATGAATATTTTTTTTTTTTACCCCGACCGGGACTCGAACCTAGGACTTATAATTACTAAGTCAAGGCGCTACCAACTACGCACCACAGAAGGTTTAAAAGGAATCCAACCTTATAGCTTTTATCTGCTATACTTAGGAATGAACGCATTCTATCTGAATGCCACTATGTTCATATTACAGA
>JAXCGZ010019114.1:12500-45000 GCA_037179515.1 Halocaridina rubra
ATCCTACTAGGAAGCTTGTTCCATGCATCAGCTACTCTATTACCAAACCAATTTTTCCAATTTCCCTTCTGAACCTAAATTTATCAAGCTTAAATCCATTATTACGAGTTCTGGTTTGATCATGAATTTTTTAAACTTTATTAATATCTCCCTTGTTAATCCTTTTAAACCATTTATACACTTCAATCATATCCCCCCTAACTCTTCGCCTCTCTAGAGAATGTAGATTAAGTTTTTTAATCTGTCCTCATATGGTAGATTTCTGATATTGTGTATCATCTTGGTCATTCTTCGCTGCACTCTCTCCAAGGATTCAATTTCCATCCTATAATAGGGTGACCAGAATTGCACAGCATAATCTAATTGGGGCCTAACTAATGCAAGATAGAGCTGCAAAATAACTTTTTCTGTCCTATTGCTAACACTTCTTGAGATAAATCCTAAAATTTTGTTTGCTTTATTTCTGACTGCTGTGCATTGCTCTCTTGGTTTAAGACTACTACTCACAAGAACTCCCAAATCCCTTTCACACTGAGAACTCATGATTTCATGGTTATTTAGCTTATAAATAGTATTGTCTTTTATAGTACCCATTTTAACTACTTTACATTTTTCAACATTAAATTCCATTTGCCATTTGTCCGACCATTCAGATAATCTATTTAGATCTTCCTGTAAAGCATGAATGTTTTCTTTTCCATTTATAATTCTACCTATTTTAGTGTCGTCTGCGAATATACTTAGGTTACTACTGATATCCGAATCCAGATCATTTAGATAAACGATGAATAATAGGGGACCCAGTACCGAGCCTTGTGGTACCCCACTAGTAACCGAGCCCCACTCCGATTTCTCTCCATTTATGCAAACCCTCTGTTTTCTGTCTTTTAACCATTGTTTGATCCATCTGAGAACAGCTCCTCCTATACCATGAGCTTCCAGCTTTTTAACTAATCTTTTGTGAGGAACTTTATCAAAAGCTTTGCTAAAATCTAGATATATTGTATCATATTCTTTGCCACAATCTACTGCCTCGTAAACTTCTGAATAAAAAGACAGTAAGTTTGTAAGGCACGAAAAACCCTTTAGAAACCCGTGTTGTGAAAGTTTGATCAGTCTTTGTAATTCTAGATGTGCCCTTATTTTAGTTGCAATTATGGATTCTAGAATCTTACCCACTGTTGACGTTAAACTTACCGGCCTATAATTATTCTTTTTAACTCGTTCTCCTTTTTTAAATATTGGTACCACATCTGCCAATTTCCACTCCATGGGTACCGATCCTAATTTTATTGAATTATTAAATAATGCAGTTAGTGGACAACTAAGCTCTTCCTTGCATTCCTTTAATATTCTAGCATATATTCCATCAGGTCCCGGAGATTTATGAGCCTTTAATTTATCTATTTCTTTTATTACCTCCTCTCTCGTAATATTTATTGAACTAAGTATATTATCGGAACTGTCTCTGTAAATGGATTCTACTTCCGGAATATTTTCCAAGTTTTCATTGGTAAATACAGATAAGAAATAATCATTTAAACATGTACACATCACTTTATCGTCATCTGTGATTTGGCCATTGGCTACTTCAATTGGTCCGACTTTTTCCTTAAATTTTGTTTGATAATGTTGATAAAACCCTTTAGGATTTTCTTTAGCTTCTCCTGCTATTCGAACTTCGTATTTTCTTTTCGACTCTCTAACTATCTTTGTAACTTCCCTGTTTAACTGTATATATTGCTGCCTCAACTGCTCTTCACCTCTTTTTAGTTTCCTGTATATTCCTCTTTTAATACCTATAAGATTCTTTATTCTATTGTTCATCCATTTAGGGTCATTTTTTCTTGATCTGCAATGTTTCATGGGAATATAGTCTCTCTGACTATTCTTAAGTCATGACAAAATTGTTATATTCCTCATCCAAATTTATATTAACTGACTGACTGCTGTTCTTTCCTGTGAGAGAATTTAATGTATTGATCTTATCTTGTGATAATCCTTGGCATGTGGCACTCAATTTTCGGGGTAATCTGCTACCTGCGACCTGACCTGCTGGATTAACTACCCACATCTGTACCCCAGAAATCCCTTCCCATACCTCATTAGATAATTTAGTTTTTAAACCCTCAAAATCTCCTGCTCTAAAGTTTGGAACAATATTCTTGTTTTCCTTTATAGTTTCCTTAAAACTTATGTTAAATTTAATGGAATCATGGTCACTGTTGCCCAATTGTTCACCAACTTCTAAATTTGTAACCATATTCTCTCTATTACTAAGAACTAAATCTAGTATATTCACCCCCCGTGTTGCTTCAAGTACATGCTGAGAAAGGAAATTGTCTTCTACTACTTCCAAAAACTCCTTAGAGCTACTATCACCTGTTATGGTTTCCCAGTTAATATTTCTAAAATTAAAATCGCCTACAATGCAAACTCTATTTGGCCTGGTCACTTTAGAAATTTCATCGTATATAACTTGCGACTTTATATTATCTAGATCAGGTGGTCTGTAGACTACTCCTACAACTAGACTTTCCATATTATTTTCAATTTCAACCCATAAGGTTTCTGAATTTAGATTTGTCTTAATTCCAGACTTAATGCAGCTTCTGAGGCTATCTTTAATATACATAATTACCCCTCCCCCTCTTCTATCTGCACTGCGATCAGCATTATAAAGTTTATATCCTGTAATTATGTACTCAGCTTTAAGGTGTTTGCTTTCTAAATTAATCCAACTTTCACTAATGCATATTATATCCGGTCTCTCACTACATGCTATGGCTCTCAGTTCTTCTATCTTGTTACCTAAACTACGGCTATTTGTATAATATACTTTTAAAATTTCTCTAGGTTTACCCTTCTTGTGGCTATTCTTTTTGTTAATATTTGTTCTATGTAACAAATGGTTATTATCCTTAAACTCCCAGTTATTTGACTCACTATTTACTGAACCCTTACTGACTAATTTCTCTGCACAAGTATTATTCATTTCATTATTTATATCTAATAAAACCCCCCTACCTCTCTGTCTATCATACCAGCCAATACCGAGACACCTGAATTAGAAAGATGCACTCCATCCCTTGCATACATATGCTTACGACTAGTGAAATGATCCCACCCGTCTATAAAACCTATATTATTCTTCTGACAGAAGACTTCCATCCTAGCATTTACTCCTATAGCTCGAGACCACCACTCTGAACTTTGGCTAAGCCTAGGGAGAATACCACACTGTGGAAGAGTGTTTCGCTCAAAGTCACCAGAGGCTGTTAGATGCCTTATTAAATAAATTAGTAACATAACTGTTATTTTCTAACAAAAAAAATAATTCCCACTTCTTGACTTTTGCAGATTATGATTATTTGCAATTTGTATTTTAGCTTATAGCTAATTTTAAATATACCTTATTTACTCTTCTTGTACGTGTAGAAGTATAGCCCCGATATAAAGGCTGCTCCTATTTTCTGTCTGCTACGAGCCAAGAAAATTATGGAGATTGTTTACCAGTAACCTAACTTTTCATTATTATTCTCGTTTTATTTTATTTGCTTCCACTTGTTGCACCTAAAAATACTGTCTCTCCCTTGCATCTCTGCTATAATTGCCTGCCAGGGACCACCACTAAAATAGTCCTTAAAATGATATCAGAGCCAGTTACTGCTCTAGAAATGTATCCTACAGATGAACTCACCAGGAGGGACAATGAGACGCCCTCGGTTGGCGCCCAAACTTCCAAGAGGCAACATCTCGCCTGAGCAGTCAAAGTTTATTTCAAACCTTATTTACGTGGCATCTTCACAGGAATTCATCTAGCACAACAAGGTGCGGGATAGTATATGGTAAAGCTCGTGGGTCAAGCAAATTGGTTTATTTTCGAGAATTAGTTACATTCGTTACTGGATAAATCTTATGGATTTTTATTCTCAGATTCCATTCCCATACACACAAAATTTTGTAGATTACCAAACTGAAATCTCACATGCCGAAGTTAATTCCTTAACCTGTAAATTACAGCTGATTTACATTGCTAAGAAGTTTCTTTTCATTGAATGTGATAAACGAAAATCTCATCCTCTGAAGACTGGTTATGAGCCCGTAAAAATCTATCTCTTTTCCTAATAAATTCTAATTTCATTTCACCCCTTTCTATCATCGTAAATAAAGTGTTTTACGTCAAAAACTCGTCAATAAAGCTATTTGCTATACAAATTGCAAATAATTAAAAGGTAATTTTACCCTGTTGGCTTTGCAAATATTTCCTGTTAACCACAATTTAATGAATGCATACCGTATTTATCTTGCTAATTGTTCATATGTTGGGGATAAGGTGTTTTGAGTTATAAGTTGCAAATACCTCAAAAGGTGGTTTTGCACCCTTTTTTTCATTGCAAACAGTTCTTGATAACCAAAAGTGAATGAATACTGTATTTATCTCGTAGATTCTTCCTTTATCCTAAATAGAGTGTTTTACCATATTAATTGTTAATCAGTAATAAGCATTGCAACTTTTGTGGTTACACACAATTTAAGGAATACATACAGTACTGTATTTGTCTTGCTTATTCTTCATTTATTGTGAATAAATTGTTTTCCTTTAAAACCAGTAAAGAATTAATGGTTTTGTATGCTATTATGGTAGCATAAATATTTCTGGTTAGCTGTGAATAACCAATATATTTTATCTAGTAGAATGACATTGGAAACTCATTATATGTGTGCTCATGCTTTCAGTTTCCCATTATAAATAGTGTGTCATTTCTGTTTCTGAAATTGCAGTGTCTTGTATTCTACTCTGCCTGTGTGACAGAGGTAATCATCGAGTTGAGGCCAAAGTCTTGGCATACGTCCGTGGTGCCGGGAAACGAAATCTTGCTCACCACCTCCGGGATTCGAGGCAGCATTTCATAAAATTTAATTTGAGAAATTTAATTCAATTCTTTTAATGTCATTGCATTTCCAAAATTAAAAGAAAGTTGAATTCTGAGTTTCATTTAACTGACTAATGGTAATAGAGATGGGGTGTTCAAGTACAAATATCTGTCCTGTCTGTTTGTGAGCTCTTAACCGAGCTCGGTACTTTGAGTCCCCTTAGTAAAACAGAATCTTAACAATACTCTAGAATCCAAAACCCCAACAAGATTGGCACCCGAACAGGGACCCGAACAGACAGACTGATTTTATAAATTTATTTTTATTTTGCTTTTTAACATTGCACATGAAACCCGATTACCATTGGCTCGATTATTGAAATGAATGAATTATAGGCTGCGCATGAAAATTTTCGCGCTAGAGACATTGCGGATAAGAAATTTTTGTTTATTTTCAATATTAATTATGGTAACTAATATTTTCTTGTTTCCCATGTGGTAAACAATATTTCAGGAAATCTACATGAGATTTTGTGGTAACAGGCTTTAGAAATTTTGCATGATGAGAAGATGTGTTATTTAAAATTTCATTTATTTGCGTGATAAGATTGAGTTTTAAAGCATTCGTGTTTTATATATCCGTTAAAGGGTGATACTTGTTAGGAATTGTTTATATTTCCTTGGGATTTAGGAATTGGGAGAAAGCATATTAAGTATTTTGCTTATAATTGTGTTTTATATTCAAGCATTGACTGCTCATAGATTGGAAGAAAAATTTTAGTGTCATTTATCGAGCCTAGGCTAAGCCTTTCATGTGTCTGAGTTGTCACTTGAAAATAAATTTTCTCATTACTAGTAGAAATGTGTAATTAGGCTGCCTAGTAAGCTGTTAGCTTATCGTTGGTGTATTTTGCATAGGATCTGTGCCCTTTTGGTAACACTCCAGAATTTTACTTACGACATTTTATTTGTGGGTACTGCCATATACACGCTCATACGCAGGCACGACCACTATACTGTACTTGTTCGTATTACTTACGACATTTTATTTGTGGGTACTGCCATATACGCGCTCATACGCAGGCACGACCACTATACTGTACTTGTTTGTATTACTTACGACATTTTATTTGTGGGTACTGCCATATACGCGCTCATACGCAGGCACGACCGCTATACTGTACTTGTTTGTACTCTCAGGCACTGGGTGCTAGTTGGTAAAATTCGTTGTTGCTCATTCCTTTCATTTGCACCATAACTGCAGGTACTGCCACGTATTGCTGTTAAGCAGGCACGACTGCCATTCTGTATTACCAGTGTTTCATGCACTGTTTTGCAACATTTTGTTGCTGTTGCACTTGATTGTATTTTGAGTCACTTTTATGGTGAGGTTTTGAGATTACTTTTACGTTTAAGTTTGAACTGTGGTGTTGAATTTTTTTTCCTCTCCTTGGTGTTGTGTGGTTCTTTCATTTTTTTTCTACTACTGTACTGTAGAGATTTGTTTTTTTTGTGGTTGTTTTGGCACTTCGTTAATGACTGTTTAGGAA
Source organism: Halocaridina rubra (assembly GCA_037179515.1). NCBI lineage: Eukaryota > Metazoa > Arthropoda > Malacostraca > Decapoda > Atyidae > Halocaridina > Halocaridina rubra. The sequence goes on from JAXCGZ010019114.1 coordinate 18,928, forward strand.
ACAAACATGGAAACCATCAAAACATTCGATGAGGAGCGTTACCTGGACATAATGATTGCTAGGGGTGAGAGATACGGTTTTTCCCCAAGACAGAAGCTTTTCGAATGGGCTCATGAGAAGATGGTTGAACGCCGAGATAAGCTGGAGAAGAGAGCACGTGAGGAGGCACAAGCACAACGTGAGGAGGTACAAGCACAACGTGAACATGAGCTTGCGCTTGCTCGGCTTCGAGCGGGAATCCCAGACAGTAGTCCTTTATCCGGAAATAGAGATTACAGGAACGGGGAGCACAAGAGCCCTTCACAGAACTTCAATCATCCAGCTCATCCTCCTCCTCACACTCCTAAGCCTTATTACGGCCATGCACCCACACTCAAGAAGGATGACCCGGTAAGACCTAAGCCTCAGCAGTTAAGAGGCAAAGGCCATTACTCTGCTCCACCTTCCCAGGGTTTTCAGCCAAACTCTAAGAGCCACCACGCTCCCTCACACAGCGGCGGCCCACATAGCCGTCTGGCCACTCACTCAGCCCATGTTGTGGAAACAGGGCCAGAAAGGGCCAATGAGGATAACGCCAAGGAACCACCACACAAACTTGCCAATGTGGAATTCATCGAACATGATGATCTGGAAATGATCCCAAAATGCCTAGAAACCATAAATGGTGTGGAAGCTGAGATAGCCCTTGACACTGGGGCCAATGGCATACTTGTTGACGAGAGATTCGTCAGGGATGAAGATTTTACCAGCAAAGTCGTGCGTGTGCGGGTTGCTGAAGGAACACCCCAAATACGACGCTGCTGTGTCATTAACCTGGATTGCAAATACTACAAGGGAAAAGCCCCAGCTGTGGCAATGATTGGGCTTATGTACCCTGTCTTGATGGGTCGTGCACTGAACCTAGTTCCTACTTTCCAGGCCGACCTATACCATACGGACATTTCTCGTTATAACTTCCCTCGGGGGAAGTCACATGAAGCCATTTCAGCAGCAACTCCTGGCCTCGATGCCAAGAATATAGACGATTCTCCGACTGACTCCATTGAGTCTGCTGCAGTCAGTACACGTAATGTGGAACGCGGAGAGTTTCCCCCTCCTTTACCAGATGATGCACCTCTAGAGCCATTGAAGTCCCGTCCAGACTTTGCCAAATTGCAGCAAGACTGCCCCAGCCTCAAACGCTGGATGCAGCAGGCCACCGAGGGAAGGACCTTCACGGTGAGAGGAGGAGGCCAGATCACTTACGTCCTTGAAGATGGAGTACTTCATAGGCATGTGACTAAAGATGGCCACACCTTTAAACAGTTGGTGGTGCCTGCTTCGTTGCGCTGCCAGGCTATGTATGTGGCATACCATTTACCTCTGAGTGGACACAGAGGCAAAGCAAAAACTCGGCATGTCCTTCAGAAGGCTTTTGCATGGCCAAACATGTACACCGAGGTAGACAGATATGTAGGCTCCTGCCCTGTCTGTCAATCCACCTCAACGGCACCGGTACCGAAAGTTCCCCTGGGGATAACTAAGCTCTCAATGGAGCCATTTTCCAAGGTCGCTATTGACATATTAGGTCCTATTAATCCAGCTTCGTCCACGGGGAAACAATTCCTCCTGGTATATGTTGACCTGGCAACAAGGTACCCAGATGCAGTGCCACTGTCTTCTATCACAACTGAAGCAGTCGCTCATGCCCTATTTGAAATCTGCTCCAGGGTTGGCTTTCCTGAGCAGGTCACTTCTGACAATGGAAGTCAGTTTACAAGTAGGCACTTTGAGGCTTTCTGTAACCTTTTAGAAATGAAGCATATTCGTACGAGTGTCTATCATGCCCAATCAAATGGAGCATGCAAACGCTATAACGGGACATTGAAGCGATGTTTGCACAAGCTAGTGATAGATATACCTAGGCAGTGGGACAAATACGTCCCTGCTGCACTTTTCTCCTTCAGAGACACGCCCCACGAGACCACTGGATACTCGCCTTTCGAGCTGATTGGTCATAAGGTCAGAGGCCCAGTAGAATTCTTGGCAGAATGTTGGGATTCACCTACCATCGAAGATGACGATAGGGACGTCCATGAGTATATTTTGAAGTTTTCGTCTCACCTTAAAAAGGCTTGGAAAACTGCACAATTAGCCATTAAGGGTCACCAGCACACTGCCAAGCTCCTCTTTGACAAGCGTGCGCGGCGTCGTGCCCTGACACCTGGAGATCGAGCTCTGTTACTTCTTCCAACAGATACCCGCAAGCTAATGCTACGCTGGAAAGGACCGTACACTGTGGTACACCGGGTGACCCCTGACTATTATGTGCTAAATGTTGATGGCAATAACCGGAAATACCACATTAACCAGCTGAAGCTTTATTGTGAGGACCCAGAGGCCCACAGGGATCCTGCGCTGGTGCTCCCAGCAACCCCTATAGATGCCCCCAGCATCAACAGAACCTCCGAGGCTGCAGCAAAACAGGTGCTCCATTATAGCCACCCCTTACTTCCTATATTGGAATACTCCACCCTTGCAGTGGAGACAGACTTACGGGAGTGGAGTTTTTCGGAAGAAGCCCCTCTGGCCGCAGCCACCGCCCTTGCAATTGAAGACATAAGCTTAGCTTTTGATGATGGTAAGGATCCTGCCATTCCCACACACCGAAAAGAAAGTGTGAGTAATTGCATTATTAACTCCAGACTGCAACCGAGTCAATGGGAACAGCTGAACAAGCTATTAGAGGACTATGGGAACGTCTTCAACGACCTCCCAGGCATTACCACTACCCTTGAGCATCATGTCAGATTGACTGACCCAGAGCCATTTCGGCATTCCTATGGTCTTCCCCACCAGCTGTCCTTACGGCTGAAGGAAGATCTTGACACTTGGGTCCGCCTCGGAATATTTGAAAAGAGCATTTCGCCTTGGTGTTCGCCGTTACTGGCAGTGTATAAGCGAGATGGCAGTCACACGTTCTGCCTTGACTGTCGTAAGCTTAACTCCCGTACCATCTTTGATGGAGAGCCCATTGCTGACGCCGAGCATATTTTCTCGTTGCTTTCCCAAGCCTGTTACCTGTCCAAGTTGGATTTGGCCAGTGGATTTTGGCAAGTCCCATTGAGCGAGACTACCAAGCCTCTTACAGCTTTTTCCACAAGATATGGTCTATACCAGTTCAGGGTCATGCCTTTTGGTATGGTAGATGCCCCTGGCTGCTTCAGCAGACTCATGAGGATAGTACTACAGGATCTCGACAATGTTTCGTGCTTTATAGACGACATTCTGGTGCATTCTCAGGATTGGTCATCACACCTCGAGACCCTCCGCAGAGTTCTCACTCGTCTGAACCAGCATGGACTTCATTTAAAGCCTTCCAAATGTGAGATTGGTTTCACACAATTGCAGTATCTCAGCCACGTGGTTGGAGAAGGAGTTATGTCCCCTTTACATGACAGGGTACAAGTTATTAAGGATATGGAGAAGTCTGCTACTGTCACTCAACTGAGATCATTCCTGGGTAGTGTCAGCTACTACCAACGTTTCATTCCAGGCTTTAATACTACCGCTGCCCCTTTGCAGCAAATGACCTCCTCGAAGCAAAGTAAATCCTCCCCTGTCCAATGGACCGATGAAGCGGAGAGAGCATTTTTCAAGCTCCGAGAAGCATTGGCGGGTGAGCCAGTATTACAACTGGTAAACCCTGATTTTCCATTTATCTTGCAGACCGACGCCTCAGACGAAGGCCTGGGTGCTGTGCTCTTGCAAGCCCGATCAGACAACTCAGCAGAAGTAGCTCCAGTGCGATATGCAAGCCGCAGGCTTCGCCCAACAGAGCGAAATTACTCCACTGTGGAGAAGGAAGCTCTAGCTGCATATTGGGCCATAAAGAAATTTGAAGTCCATCTGTATGGCCAACATTTTACACTGAGAACCGACCACCGACCTCTCCTATATTTACAGACTGCAGACAAGCTGAAAAGGTGGGCACTTTACCTGAATCTTTTCAAATTCACTGCCCAACATGTTCATGGCAAGGACAATGACCTTGCTGATCTACTAAGTCGACGGTCGTTACCCTCAAATGAGGAAGCTGGTGCTGTTAGCCTAAATTTGACTAGTCGGTAAAGATTACTTCTCTAATGTGTTGTTTATTTTTTATGTTTATCTTTTATGTCTTTAATACTGTACTGTACTTGTTTATTTTAGCGTACAAACGTTATTCCTAATGGAAAACGAAAAAGATGAAGAATAATTTTTTGATCGTAGTTTTATATTTCCCTTTGTGGGACTTTGAAAGCCAGAACATGGCAGAAACATTTTAGTTTAGTGTTGAATAGCTGAAACTGTTTTAAATCCAGTCGCCAATGTTAATGACGACTTGGTTCAAATTTTTCATTGCGTATACTGTATTTTTTTTTTGTATAGTATATTATTGCCTTCTTGCATGTGAAGCATTCATAAACTTAAATATTGATATTCACTGATATCTAATTGTGATTTAATTTTCTTGAAATTTGAATTTGATCACATTTCTTTTATGTTTTGCATATCATTTAATGTTTTGTTTACAAGACTTGTTTACTTTTCCTAATAGTATGATATGTTCCAGTGGTGGATCCCATTCTTATTGTTCATTTGTTCTTTTCCATGAGAAGGATATCTCATCCCTCATAATAACACTGAAGTCACCAACTTCCTCTGTTCTTTTTTCGCCTTCTGTAGTAGAATTTTGCTAAATCAATATTCTCTAGAAAGGGCCTTTGTGACAGAGTGTTTCGCTCAAAGTCACCAGAGGCTGTTAGATGCCTTATTAAATAAATTAGTAACATAACTGTTATTTTCTAGCTAAAAAAATAATTCCCACTTCTTGACTTTTGCAGATTATGATTATTTGCAATTTGTATTTTAGCTTATAGCTAATTTTAAATATACCTTATTTACTCTTCTTGTACGTGTAGAAGTATAGCCCCGATATAAAGGCTGCTCCTATTTTCTGTCTGCTACGAGCCAAGAAAATTATGGAGATTGTTTACCAGTAACCTAACTTTTCATTATTATTCTCATTTTATTTTATTTGCTTCCACTTGTTGCACCTAAAAATACTGTCTCTCCCTTGCATCTCTGCTATAATTGCCTGCCAGGGACCACCACTAAAATAGTCCTTAAAATGATATCAGAGCCAGTTACTGCTCTAGAAATGTATCCTACACATGAACTCACCAGGAGGGACAATGAGACGCCCTCGGTTGGCGCCCAAACTTCCAAGAGGCAACATCTCGCCTGAGCAGTCAAAGTTTATTTCAAACCTTATTTACGTGGCATCTTCACAGGAATTCATCTAGCACAACAAGGTGCGGGATAGTGTATGGTAAAGCTCGTGGGTCAAGCAAATTGGTTTATTTTCGAGAATTAGTTACATTCGTTACTGGATAAATCTTATGGATTTTTATTCTCAGATTCTATTCCCATACACACAAAATTTTGTAGATTACCAAACTGGAATCTCACATGCCGAAGTTTTTAATTCCTTAACCTGTAAATTACAGCTGATTTACATTGCTAAGAAGTTTCTTTTCATTGAATGTGATAAACGAAAATCTCATCCTCTGAAGACTGGTTATGAGCCCGTAAAAATCTATCTCTTTTTCTAATAAATTCTAATTTCATTTCACCCCTTAGTAAAACAGAATCTTAACAACACGCTAGAATCCAAAACCCCAACACACACATCACAGGAACTGCACCCCTTTTCCCGATCTTATCCAGGGCTTGTCCATACAACCTAATCAGCTCTTCACTTCTACCATCCTGCACGTCATTTCCCCCAGCTATCAAACAAACAACATCTTTTTTCTCAATCCAGCTATTTATTGACTCACCCACATTCTTCATACCTGCTCCAGGGAAAAAATATTTTCCTCTAACTCTATGCCTGAGTTTCCTGTCTACATATCTGCATAGTGAATCCCCTACAATTACCAGAGAACGAGACTTATCCGGAGGATGGGTTACTCCGACCTTGGGAGACTTACCTAGGCTCTTGACCTGAGAGCTTTTCCCACTTCCATTTCTACGATCGCTAGTACACCTATCTGACTCTATGGGTCCTGAAGAATTACTGCCGCCACTGTCACATTCATCTCTAAGTGAACTAAATGAATTAGCAACTTGTAGTCGAAAAGTATAATTTTTCTTAAGAACCATCTTCGTTGAACCCTTATTCATAACTTTCCAGTCGTCTTCACTATTCAATTGTCCGTTCCTGGTTAACACCTCTACCTTACCTCTCAGATCCTTGTTCTCCTCTGCTAAGGATCTGACCTCCTGCCTGACTGCGGCCAACTCATTTCTTAAATTAAAAATGACTTTGCTTGCGTCAGACGAGGACAAATCCCCAGCACAGCCACAAACAGCACCAACAACGACACCACCACCAACACCACTACCACTAACACCACCAGCACAAAGAACACCACCACTCTCCATTGTACTAAGTATGGTCAAGACTAGAGCTTCTGGAAGCACGTCCTCACTGGATGAACCCAGGAACTAAACTGATATATATAAATATATATATATATATATATATATATATATATATATATATATATATATATATATATATATATATATATATATATATATATATATATATATATATATATATATATATATATATATATATATATATATATATATATATATATATATATATATATATATATATATATATATATATATATATATACAAACACAAATACATATACATATACATACATATATACATATATATATATATATATATATATACACACATATATACATATATACACATATACACACATATATACATATATACACATATACACCCATATATACATACATACACGCATTTTTTTTTTTAGTGTGACACCGGGACAGACAGAAACTGCCCTCATCAACAAAGGCAAGGGCACGAGAAAATACCAAGACGAAGGAAAAGAAAAAGGTTAAGGGCAAGGCAGAGATGAGGTAATGTCACACAAAGGAAAACGACAGACAGAAAAAAACAGTCAAAGTAAAGAGGACCCAGAGATATGGAGGACTAGGCTCTGAGATGACGATAGATCTGCATTTTGAAGGATGAAAGGTCATGAGAATTAGGAAAGACAGAAGGAGGAGGAGTGTTCCAGAGTCTGGAGGTAGATGGGAAGAAGCAGTCGCTGCACCGACCAATCCGCGAGCTACAAATCTCCACACAGGACCTGTGAGATGAGGCCGCTTGGCGAGTGTTACGCGGCCTCTGTAGTGGAGGAGGGATGCAACTCGCCAACTCATCAGAGCAGCGATGGAAGTAGTAGCGATAGAAAAGCGAAAGGGAAGATACCTTACAACGAAGAGAGAGAGAATCCAGGTTAGAAGTAAGAGAAGGATCATTAATGAGTCTGACTGCCTTAGATTCAACCGTATCAAGAAGATAAGTAAAGGAAGAAGCACCCCAGATGTGTGAGCAGTATTCTAAGCAGGGGCGGATAAGACCTTTGTAAATTTTAAGTAACTGCAATGAAGAAAAGTAATAACGAAAACGAAACAAAACCCCAAATTTGTTGGATGAAGATTTAAAAATTTGGATTATGTGATTCCTCCAAGACAAGTTAGAGGCTATATGGATTCCTAATATATTGATAGAGTTAAGAGGGTAAATTTCATTAGCTTTGAAGACAATAGGGTTATCAGGAGGAGAAGAAGATAAAGAGATAGCCAGAAACTGTGTATTGGAGGCATTGAATTTAATTAAATTTTGAGTGCCCCATTCAGATACTCTCTGCAAATCGGAGTTAAGAGTAGAAAAAAGAGTAATAAGAGATTGATTGCGAGTAACAGATGAAGGTTGTGAAGAGAAGGCAGAGGAAAAGTGAAGGGCAGAATCATCGGCAAAGGCATGAAGAAGAGAGGAAGATGGGGATTGTAGAAGATCATTGATGAAGAGAAGGAAGAGAGTAGGTGAAAGAACAGATCCCTGTGGAACACCGCTGGAAACAGAGAAAGGGTTAGATGCCGCGCAATCAACAACTACAGATATAGAACGGTCAGTAAGAAAACTGGAAATCAGAGAACAAAAGGAAGGGGTAAAGCCATAGGCAGGGAGTTTTGCCAACAAAGCCTTGTGCCAGACTCTGTCAAAAGCCTTAGAGATATCAAGGGCGACGACAAAGGATTCCCCATAGCTCCACAGAGAAGACGACTATACATGAGTAAGATAGGACAGGAGATCACAAGTGGATCTTGCCTTGCCGGAGCCGTACTGGTGATCGGAGATAAGTGAGTTAGATTCAAGGCATTTCAAGAAGTGAGCATTGCGCAAAGTTTCGAAAACTTTAGCAACAGAGTAGGGCAGAGCAATAGGTCGGTAGTTAGAAGGAATAGAGCGGTCACCCTTCTTAGGAACAGGTTGAACTAGAGCATGTTTCCAAGATGAAGGATAGATACTGGTTGAGAGAATGAGGCGAAAAAGACGGCAAAGCACGGGAGCCAGTTCATCTGCAAACTCCTTAAGGAAAATTGCAGGGATACCATCGTGACCAGGAGCCTTGTTTGTCTTTAGTGAGCGAAGAACCTTATGAACTTTGCATGAAGAAAGGATAAGGGAGGGCATAGGGTTAGGGAGGGGAAAAGACTGAGGAACAGGTGCGCTGGAATCATTGATAGAAGAGTTGGCAGAAAAATGAGAGCCAAAGAGAGTGGCTTTGTCAGTGGGAGAGCAAGCTGTAGAACCATCAGAACGAATGAGAGGGGGAAAGCTTAAGTTACAGAAGTTTTTGGAGAGGTTTTTGGCCAAGGGCCAGAAGCATTTGTCAGAGGGAGAGGAGTTAAGGTCATCAACTTTCCTTCTCATAAAGGAAGCCTTAGACCTTCGAATCTGAGCTGTCAGCGATTCCTAGCTATAATAAAAGCAGAGCGAGTTAAATCAGAAGGAGAGGCTTGGTAAGATCGATGAGCCTGATTCCTAGCCTGGATAGCCATGGAGCAGGCACGGTCAAACCAAGGTTTAGGGGGAGAGAAAGTTTTTGTAGAAGAGGGGATGTATGCCTCCATTCCCACGGTCATGATCTCGACAACTTTTACAGCTACCCGATCAGGGTTGCGGGACCGAAAGCAGTAGTCATCCCATGGAAAGTCAAAGAGAAAGTTACGCAAATTTTCATATTGAGTTCGCTCGAAGTGCCAAAGGCGGCGTTGAGTAGGAGGGATTGGTGGTGGGGGAGTGAAAATGGAAGAGACAGAGATCAAGGAGTGGTCAGATTTACCAAGAGGGGAAAGCACAGATTAAGAGTAGTTTGAAGGGTTAGAAGTAAAAAATAGGTCAAGAGTCTTTACAGCATGTTCTCGACGATCAGGAACACGAGTAGGATGTTTGGTAATTTGCTCCAGATCGTGAGTAATAGAGAAAGCAAGAGCTTCGCTTCCTCCCACATCAGTGTGAGAAGAATGAAGCCACTCACTGTGGTGTACATTGAAGTCTCCAATGTAGAGAACTTCGGCATGTGGGTGAGAATATAGCAAGGACTCATGGCACGAGGAGAGATATTCAAAGAAAGACACAAACTCGTTGAAGTTTGGAGAACAGTAGTAGAAGCAAAGGATGATAGTGGTAGTGGAAAGATAGACCTTTAGCCAGAGAACATCAAAGTCAGGAGATTCAAGGTCCATGAGCCTAACAGTAGGAGTGTTAATGTTGCAGTAAGCACAGACCCCACCTTTGGAACGAAAACAAGTATGCAGATTATAGTGGGAGATTTGGAAAGGGTCAGTGGAAGCATGTATAGACAACTGGGTTTCAGATAGGAAGAGGAGGTTAGGGAGGAAAGTGCCCAAGTGCTGTTCCACAGACAAAAGATTAAAGCTCAGCCCACGAATGTTTGAATCGTGAAATGTGAAAGAAGCAGATCTATTGGGAGGTGCAAGGTTAAGAGCAGAACCATTACTGCCACCAGGCGTGTCTGCCCTCAAGCCAATGGTGGAGTCAACACGATCCCCGGAGATTCTTCGCACCCCACTATGCCGGGTACTGGGGGCCATTAGTTGTGAACCTTCCATAAATAATGACAAAATGTGAGGAAAAGGAAAGTAAAAGAGACAGATGTGCAGAATGTTGTGACTTATTAAATGTAAAGGTATAGCAAGAGATGTGTAATGAATATGCAAAAATATTCAGTGTAGATGTAGGCATGAGGAGGGAACCGTCCTGAAGGAAGACTAAACCTGGAACTGTCTGGACCAGTCCTAGTTGCGTCCTAATACCTTCAGTCGTAGTCTTTCAACGGGCGGCTAGTGCCATGGCCAACAAACCTACTATGTATATATACCTAGTAGGCATATACACATATACCTACTAATACATATATGCATGCATATATATATATATATATATATATATATATATATATATATATATATATATATATATATATATATATATATATATATATATATATATATATATATGCACAAATACACACATATACACATATATACATATATACATATATATATATATATATATATATATATATATATATATATATATATATATATATATATATATATATATATATATATATATATATATATATATATATATATATATATATATATATATATATATATATATATATATATATATATATATATATATATATATATATATATATATATATATATATATATATATATATATATATATATATATATATATATATATATATATATATATATATATATATATATATATATATATATATATATATATATATATATATATATATATATATATATATATATATATATATATATATAGTCTGCGTGTATGTATGTATATATATATATATATATATATATATATATATATATATATATATATATATATATATATATATATATATATATATATATATATATATATATATATATATATACATACATACACGCAGACATATATATATATATATATATATATATATATATATATATATATATATATATATATATATATATATATATATATATATATATATATATATATATATATATATATATATATATATATATATATATATATATATATATATATATATATATATATATATATATATATATATATATATATATATATATATATATATATATATATATATATATATATATATATATATATATATATATATATATATATATATATATATATATATATATATATATATATATATATATATATATATATATATATATATATATATATATATATATATATATATATATATATATATATATATATATATATATATATATATATATATATATATATATATATATATATATATATATATATATATATATATATATATATATATATATATATATATATATATATATATATATATATATATATATATATATATATATATATATATATATATATATATATATATATATATATATATATATATATATATATATATATATATATATATATATATATATATATATATATATATATATATATAATTTTTTTTTTTTTTAAGAGTGTGACACCGGGACAGGCAGAAACTGCCCTCATCAACAAAGGCCTGAGCACAAGAAAATACCAAGACGAAGGAAAAGAAAAATTTTAAGGGCAAGGCAGAGATGAGGTAATGTCACACAAAGGAAAACGACAGACAGAAAAAAAAGTCAAAGTAAAGAGGACCCAGAGATATGGAGGACTAGGCTCTGAGATGACGATAGATCTGCTTTTTGAAGGATGAAAGGTCATAAGAACTAGGAAAGACAGAAGGAGGAAGAGAGTTCCAGAGTCTTGAGGTAGATGGGAAGAAGCAGTCGCTGCACCGACCAATCCGCGAGCTACAAATCTCGACACAGTACCTGTGAGATGAGGCCGCTTGGCGAGTGTTACGCGGCCTCGGCAGTGGAGGAGGGATGCAACTCGCCAACTCATCAGAGCAGCGATGGAAGTAGTAGCGATAGAAAAGCGAAAGGGAAGATACCTTACGGCGAAGAGAGAGAGAAGTCAGGTTAGAAGTAAGAGAAGGATCATTAATGAGTCTGACTGCCTTAGATTCAACCGTATCAAGAAGATAAGTAAAGGAAGAAGCACCCCAGATGTGTGAGCAGTATTCTAAGCAGGGGCGGATAAGACCTTTGTAAATTTTAAGTAACTGCAATGAGGAAAAGTAATAACGAAAACGAAACAAAACCCCAAATTTTTTGGATGAAGATTTAGAAATTTGGATTATGTGATTCCTCCAAGACAAGTTAGAGGCTATATGGATTCCTAATATATTAATAGAGTTAAGAGGGTAAATTTCATTAGTTTCGAAGACAATAGGGTTATCAGGAGAAGAAGATAAAGAGATAGCCAGAAACTGTGTCTTGGAGGCATTGAATTTAACTAACTTTTGAGTGCCCCATTCAGATACTCTCTGCAAATCGGAGTTAAGCGTAGAAGAAAGAGTGATACGAGATTGATTACGAGTAACAGATGAAGGTTGTGAAGAAAAGGCAGAGGAAAAGTGAAGGGTAGAATCATCGGCAAAGGCATGAAAAGGAGAGGAAGATGGGGATTGTAGAAGATCATTGATGAAAAGAAGGAAGAGAGTAGGTGAAAGAACAGATCCCTGTGGAACACCACTGGAAACAGAGAAAGGGCTAGATGTCACGCCATCAACAACTACAGATATAGAACGGTCAGTAAGAAAACTGGAAATCAGAGAACAGAAAGAATGGGTAAAGCCATAGGCAGGGAGTTTGGCCAACAGAGCCTTGTGCCAGACTCTGTCAAAAGCCTTAGAGATATCAAGGGTGACGACAAAGGATTCCCTATAGTTCCCCAGAGAAGATGACCATACATGAGTAAGATAGGACAGGAGATCACCAGTGGATCTTGCCTTGCGGAAGCCGTATTGGTGATCAGACATAAGTGAGTTAGATTCAATTCGTTTCAAGAAGTGAGCATTGAGCAAAGTTTCGAAAACTTTAGCAATAGAGGAGGTTAGAGCAATAGGTCAGTAGTTAGAAGGAATAGAGCGGTCACCCTTCTTAGGAACAGGTTGACCTAGAGCATGCTTCCAAGATGAAGGATAGATACTGGTTGACAGAATGAGGCGAAAAAGACGGCAAAGCACGGGAGCCAGTTCATCTGCAAACTCCTTAAGGAACCTTGCAGGGATACCATCGGGACCAGATGCTTTGTTTGTCTTTAGTGAGCGAAGAACCTTATGAACTTTGTGTGAAGAAAGGATAAGGGAGGGCATAGGGTTAGAGAGGGGAAAAAACTGAGGAACAGATGAGCTAGAATTGTTGATAGAAGAGTTGGCAGAAAAATGAGAGCCAAAGAGAGTGGCTTTGTCAGTGGGAGAGCAAGCTATAGAACCATCAGAACGAATGAGAGGGGGAAAGCTTGAGTTACAGAAGTTTTTGGAAAGGTTTTTGGCTGAGGACCAGGAGCATTTTTCATATGGGAAAGGAGTTAAGGTCCTCAACTTTCCTTCTTATGAAGGAAGCCTTAGACCTTCGAACTTGAGCTGTACAGCGATTCCTAGCTATAATAAAAGAAGAGCGTGTTAAATAGGAAGTAGAGGCTTGGTAAGATCGGTGAGCCTGATTCCTAGCCTGGATAGACACGAAGCAGGCACGGTCAAAGCAAGGTTTAGGGGGAGAGAAAGTTTTTGTAGAAGAGGGGATGTGCGCCTCCATTCCCACGGTCATGATCTCGGCAACTTTTACAGCTACCCGATCAGGGTTGCGGGACCGAAAGCAGTAGTCATCCCATGGAAAGTCAAAGAGAAAGTTACGCAAATTTTCATATTGAGTTCGCTCGAAGTGCCAAAGGCGGTGTTGAGTAGGAGGGATTGGTGGTGGGGGAGTGAAAATGGAAGAGACAGAGATCAAGGAGTGGTCAGATTTACCAAGAGGGGAAAGCACGGAATAAGAGTAGTTTGAAGGGTTAGAAGTAAAAAAAAGGTCAAGAGTGTTAGCAGCATGTTCGTGACGATCAGGAACACGAGTAGGATGTTTGATAATATTCTCCAGATCGTGAGTAATAGAGAAAGCAAGAGCCTCACTTCCTCCCACATCAGTGTGAGAAGAATGAAGCCACTCACTGTGGTGTACATTGAAGTCTCCAATGTAGAGAACTTCGGCATGTGGGTGAGAAGATAGCAAGGACTCATGGCGCGAGGAGAGATATTCAAAGAAAGACACAAACTCGGTGGAGTTGGGAGAACAGTAGCAGAAGCAAAGAATGATAGTGGTAGTGGAGAGATAGGCTTTTAGCCAGAGAACATCAAAGTCAGGAGATTCAAGGTCCATGAGCCTCACAGTAGGAGTGTTAATGTTGCAGTAAGCACAGACCCCACCTTTGGAACGAAAACGAGTATACAGATTATAGTGGGAGATTTGGAAAGGGTCAGTGGAAGCATGTATAGACAACTGGGTTTCAGATAGGAGGAGGAGGTTAGGGAGGAAAGTGCCCAAGTGCTGTTCCACAGATGACAGATTAGAGTTCAGCCCACGAATGTTTGAATAGTGAAGAGTGAAAGAAGCAGATCTATTAGGAGGTGCAAGGTTAAGAGCAGAACCATTACTAATACCAGGCGTGTCTGCCCTCAAGCCAATGGTGGAGTCAACACGATCCCCGGAGATTCTTCACACCCCACTATGCCGGATACTGGGGGCCATTAGTTGTGAACCTTCCATAAATAATGACAAAATGTGAGGAAAGGGAAAGTAAAAGAGACAGATGTGCAGAATGTTGTGACTTGTCAAATGTATTGGAATAGCAAGAGATGTGTAATAAATATGCCAGAATATTCAGTGTAGATGTAGGCATGAGGAAAGAACTGTCCTGAAGGAAGATTCAACCTGGAACTGTCTGGACCAGTCCTAGTTGCATCCTAATACCTTCAGTTGTAGTCTTTCAACGAGTGGCTGGTGCCATGGCCAACCTACTATCTAGAAATATATATATATATATAATATATATATGTGTATATATATATATATATATATATATATATATATATATATATATATATATATATATATATATATATATATATATATATATATATATATATATATATATATATATATATATATATATATATATATATATATATATATATATATATATATATAGATATATATATATATATATATATATATATATATATATATATATATATATATATATATATATATATATATATATATATATATATATATATATATATATATATATATATATATATATATATATATATATATATATATATATATATATATATATATATATATATATATATATATATATATATATATATATATATATATATATATATATATATATATATATATCAAAGAATAGCCTCACTGTATTCCCTGCGTGTCGTAAAAGGCGACTAAAAGTGGACGGGGCGGGGGGACTAGGAATCCCCCTACTTGTATCAACCTCCTGCGAGACGTCAAAGAAGAAGGGGAGTAGAGAGGAGAACAACTTCTCCCCAAACTCTAGTTTTGGGGTGCCTAAATGTGCGTGGTTGTAGTACGATAGAGAGCAAAAGATGTGAGATTGGATATATGTTTGGTAAGAGGAGGATGGATGTATTAGCATTGTGTGAGACGAAGATGAAAGGAAAAGGAGAGGTGGCATTTGGTGATGTGACGGGTAGGGTGTCTGGGGTTGAAAGGGGGAGAGCGAGAGAAGGTGTGGCATTATTGGTGAGTGAATGGATGGTAAATCAGGTAGTGGAATGGAAAGAAGTGTCATCTAGGTTGATGTGGGTGAGGGCTAGGATAGGAAGGGAATGTTGGGCTTTTGTTAGTGCGTATGGGCCAGGATGTGAGAGAAGTGAGGAAGAGCGGGATGAATTCTGGAATGAGTTAGCTAGATGTGTGTAAGGTCTGAGTAGAAGGAACTATGTAGTTGTGTTGGGTGACTTGAATGCCAGAGTGGATGATGGAGAGATAGGTGTTGTAGGAAAGTATGGGGTACCAGGTGGGAATGAGAGTGGCAAGAGACTGTTAGATATGTGTGTGGAGCAAGAGTTGGTGATAGGTAATAGTTTATTTAAGAAGAAGTTAATAAATAAGTATACATGGATGAGAGTGGCAAATGGAAGATTGAAAGAAAGAGCATTGATGGATTATGTGTTGGTAGCAAAGAGCATGATTGGTAGAGTGAAAGATGTACATGCATTCAGGAGTGTGGCTGCTGGGATGTCTGATCATTTTTTGGTTGAAGCAAAAGTGGTAGAAGCAAAAGAGTGGGGAAATAGTGTGGGGGGCTGTAGAAGGGAAATAGTGAAGGTGGAAAAGTTGAAAAAGCCAGAGAAGAGACAGGAATATCAGGACAGGTTGAGAGTGGCATATGACAGGGTGAAAGAAAGAGAAGTTGGGGAGTTAGGGGAGGAATGAGGGCTGATGAAAGAATGTTTTGTGGGACATGCAAGTGATGTGTGTGGAAAGAGGTTTGTTGGAGGTGGCATGAGGAGGGGCAGCGAGTGGTGGAATGAAGGGGTGAAAATGAAGGTGGAAGAGAAAAAGAGGACTTTTGAGGAATGGCTGCAGTGTAAAAGTAGGGAGAAGTATGAAAGATATAGGGAGAAAAATGTGGAAACCAAGCGGAAGGTAGAGGAAGAGAAGAGGTTGGCAAATGTTAGGTGGGCACAGGATTTTAGTATGTCATATGAGGAGAATAAAAAGAAGTTTTGGAAAGAAGTGAAGAGAGCAAGGAAGGGTGGATCGAGGATGGAAGAGACAGTGAAAGATGTGAATGGACAGATGTTAAGAGGGAACGATGCAAGGAAATGATGGGCAGAATATTTTGAGTGCTTGCTGAATGTTGAGGAAGATAGAGAAGCAGCAATAGTGGCAGTGGGAGGGGTTCAAGGGCCAGTAATGGGAGATGAAAATGAGAGAGAGATTACAAGAGAGGAGGTGAAAAGGGCATTGTATGAAGCAAAAGCAGGTAAAGCACCTGGAATGGATGGTGTGAGAGAGGAGATGTTGAAAGAAGGGGGTGTGACTGCATTGGAATGGTTAGTGAGAGTGTTTTATATATGCTTTATATTGTCATTGGTGCCAGTGGATTGGGTGATTGCATGTATAGTGCCCCTATACAAAGGTAAGGGAGATATGTATGAATGCAGTAATTTTAGGGGTATAAGTTTGTTGAGTGTGGTAGGAAAAGTGGTTGGTAGGATACTGGTTAATAGGATTAGGGATAAGACAGAATATGTGATCGCGGAAGTGCAGAGTGGTTTTAGGAGAGGTAGAGGTTTGTATAGATCAGATTTTTATAGTTAGGCAGTTATGTGAGAAATATTTAGCAAAGGGTAAGGATGTGTATTTTGCATTTTTGGATCTGGAGAAAGCGTGTGATAGATTTGATAGAGAGGCTATGTGGAATGTTTTGAGATTATATGGAATCAATGGTAAATTGTTGCAAGTAGTGAAGAGTTTGTATGAGGGTAGTAGAGCTTGTGTTAGGGTAGGGAATGAAGTGAGTGAGTGGTTTCCAATGAGTGTGGGCTGAGACAGGGATGTGTGATGTTACCATGGCTGTTCAATTTGTATATTGATGGAGTTGTAAGAGAGGTGAATGAGCGAGTGCGTGGTCGAGGTTTGAGAATGGTAGATGGGGATGATAACGAGTAGGAGCTGAATCAGTTGCTGTTTGCAGATGATACTGTGGTGGTGGCAGATTCAAAGGAAAAGATTTGTCAGTTAGTGTCAGAATTTGGAATGGTGTGTGAGAGAAGGAAGCTGCTAGTGAATGTGGGAAAGAGTGAGGATATGAGGTGTACAAGAAATGAGGATGGCGCTGGATTGAATGTTATGTTGAATGGAGAGACACTTGAGGAGGTTAATCAGTTTAAGTATTTTGGCTCCGTTATAGCTGCAAATGGTGGAGTGGAAGCAGATGTGTGTCACAGAGTGAATGATGGATGTAAAGTGTTGGGTGCATTTAAAGGAGTGATGAAAAATAGAGGATTGGAAATGAATGTTAAGAAAGTTTTGTATGAGAAAGTGGTTGTGCCAACTGTGATGTATGGATCAGAGTTATGGGGTATGAAAGTAAGTGAGAGACGGAAACTAAATGTGTTTGAGATGAAATGCCTGAGGAGTATGATTGGTGTATCTCGATTGGATAGGGTTAGGAATGAAGTGGTGAGAGCAAGAACGGGTGTGAGGAGAGAAATTGCAGCCAGAGTAGATATGAATGCACTGAGATGGTTTGGCCATGTGGAAAGGATTGATGATGAAAGGCTGCTAAAAAAGGTGATGAATGCGAGAGTTGATGGGAGAAATGCTAGAGGGAGGCCGAGGTTTGGATGGATGGGTTGAGTAAGGAGAGCCCTGAATGATAGGAGGATGGATGTGAGGGAAGCAAGCGAGCGTGCTAGAAATAGGAGTGAGTGGCGAGCGATTGTGACGTGGCTCTGATGGGCATCTGCTGTTACCACGGGGCTGCATCTTACAGAGATAGCTCTGTGGTAGGGGCAGTAGGAGGAGCTGGCAGTTGTGAAGCGACACAGGTTGTGGAAGAGCCAGGAGGATGGGCTGTGGCACTCCAGCAGTGCCATCTGAACGGACGCTAGCTCCCTCGTCATTGCCCATAGAGCAAAGTAATCCCCCTATTAGTTTTCCTTTCTTGATGTTGGCTACCCCCCAATTAAAGGGGGAAACAGCCAAGGTATATGTATGGGTATATATATATATATATATATATATATATATATATATATATATATATATATATATATATATATATATATATATATATATATATATATATATGTATATATATATATATATATATATATATATATATATATATATATATATATATATATATATATATATATATATATATATATATATATATATATATATATATATATATATATATATATATATATATATATATATATATATATATATATATATATATATATATATATATATATATATATATATATATATATATACATATATATATATATATATATATATATATATATATATATATATATATATATATATATATATATATATATATATATATATATATATATATATATATATATATATACACATATATATATATATATATATATATATATATATATATATATATATATATATATATATATATATATATATATATATATATATATATATATATATATATATATATATATATATATATATATATATATATATATATATATATATATATATATATATATATATATATATATATATATATATATATATAAATACTCATCTATCTATCTACTTTGGCTGTTTCCTCTTTTTACTGGGGGTAGCCGACATCGAAATAAGAAAACAATAAGGGGAGTACTTTGCTCTATGGGCAATGACGAGGGGGCTAGCGACCATTCAGATGGTACTGATGGAGTGTCACAACCCATCCTCCCGGATCTTCCACAACCTGTCTCACTTCACAGCTGCCAACTCCTCCTACTGCCCCTACCACAGGGCTACTTCTGTAAGATGCAGCCCCGTGGTAACAGCAGATGCTCATCAGAGTTGCGTCACAATCGCTCGCCACTTTTTCCTATTCTTAGCATGCTCATTTGCTTCCCTCATATCCGTCTTCCTATCATTCAAGGGTCTCCTTTCTCCATGCATCCACCCAAACCTAGGCCTACCTCTAGCATTTCTCCCATCAACTATCGCATTCATCACCTTTTTAAGCAGTCTTTCATCATCCATTCTTTCCACATGGCCAAACCATCTCAGAACATCCGTATCTACTCTGGCTGCAATTTCTCTCCTCACACCCGTTCTTGCTCTCACCACTTCATTCCTAACACTATGCAACCGAGATACACCGATCATACTCCTCAGACATTTCATCTCAAACACATTTACATTCCATCTCTCACTTACTTTCATACCCCATAACTCTGATCCAAACATCACAGTTGGCACAAACATTTTCTCATACGAAACTTTCTTAACATTCCTTTCCAACCCTCTATTCTTCATCACTCCTTTCAATGCACCAAACACTTTACATCCTTCATTCACCCTGTGACACACATCTGCTTCCACTCCACCATTTGCAGCTATAACGGAGCCTAAATACTTAAACTGATTAACCCCCTCAAGTGTCTCTCCATTCAACATAACATTCAATCCAGCACCATCCTCTTTTCTTGTACACCTCATAACCTTACTCTTTCCCACATTCACTCGCAACTTCCTTCTCTCACACACCATTCCAAATTCTGACACTAACTGACACAGCTTTTCCAATGAATCTGCCACCACCTCAGTATCATCGGCAAAGAGCTACTGATTCAGCTCCCACTCATTATCATCCCCATCTACCATTCTGAAACCTCGACCATGCACTCGCTCATTCACCTCTCTTACGACTCCATCAATATACAAATTGAACAGCCATGGCGACATCGCACTTCCCTGTCTCAATTCCACACTCACTGGAAACCACACACTCACCTCATTCATTACCCTAACACGAAATCTACTGCCCTCATACAAACTCTTCACTGCATGCAACAACTTACCATTAATTCCATATAAGCTTAAAACATTCCACATTGCCTCTCTATCAACTCTATCATACGCTTTCTCCAGATCCAAAAATGCAAAATACACATTCTTTCCCTTTGCTAAATATTTCTCACATAACTGCCTAACTATAAAAATCTGATATATACAACCTCT
Organism: Halocaridina rubra; assembly: GCA_037179515.1. Classification (NCBI taxonomy): domain Eukaryota; kingdom Metazoa; phylum Arthropoda; class Malacostraca; order Decapoda; family Atyidae; genus Halocaridina; species Halocaridina rubra. Next base: position 39,673 of record JAXCGZ010019114.1, read on the forward strand.
ACCTCTCCTAAAACCACTCTGCACTTCCGCAATCACATTTTCTGTCTTATCCCTAATCCTATTAACCAGTATCCTACCAACTACTTTTCCTACCACACTCTACAAACTTATACCCCTAAAATTACTGCATTCATACACATCTCCCTTACCTTTGTATAGGGGCACTATACAAGCAATCACCCATTCAACTGGCACAATTGACAACATAAAGCATATATTAAACTCTCTCACTAACCATTCAAATGGAGTCACACCCCCTTCTTTCAACATCTCCGCTCTCACACCATCCATTCCAGGTGCTTTACCTGCTTTTTCTTCATACAATGCCCTTTTCACCTCCTCTCTTCTAATCTCTCACTTATTTTCATCTCTTATTACTGGCACTTGAACAGCCCCCACTGCCACTATAGCTGCCTCTCTATCTTCCTCAACATTCAGCAAGCACTCAATATATTCTGCCCATCTTTTCCTTGCATCGGTCCCTCTTAACATCTGTCCATTCACATCTTTCACTGTCTCTTCCATCCTCGATCCACCCTTCCTTACTCTCTTCACTTCTTTCCAAAACTTCTTTTTATTCTCCTCATATGACCTACTATAATCCTGTCCCCACCTAACATTTGCCAACCTCTTCTCTTACTCTACCTTCTGCTTGGTTTCCACATTTTTCTCCCTATATCTTTCATACTTCTCCCTAGCTTTACACTGCAGCCATTCCTCAAAAGCCCTCTTTTTCTCTTCCACCTTCATTTTCACCCCTTCATTCCACCACTCGCTACCCCTCCTCATGCCACCTCCAACAAACCTCTTTCCACACTCATCACTTGCATGTCCCACAAAACCTTCTTTAATCAACCCCCATTCCTCCTCTAACTCCCAAGCTTCTCTTTCTTTCACCCTGTTATATGGCACTCTCAACCTGTCCTGATATTCCTGTCTCTTCTCTGGTTCTTTCAATTCTTTCACCTTCACTAGTTCCCTTTTACATCCCCCAACTCTAATTCCCCACTCTTTTGCTTCTACCACTTTTGCTTCAACTAAATAATTATCAGACATCCCTGCAGCCACACCCCTAAATGCATGCATATTTTTCACTCTACCAATCATGCTTTTTGCTACCAGCACATAATCCATCAATGTTCTTTCTTTCACTCTTCCATTTGCCACTCTCATCCATTTATACTTATTTATTGACTTCTTCTTGAAAAAAATATTACCTATCACCAACTCTTGCTCCACACACATATCTAGCAGTCTCTCGCCACTCTCATTCCCACCTGGTACCCCATACTTTCCTACAACACCTTCTACCTCTCCATCACTCACTCTGGCATTCAAGTCACCCAACAGATCTACATAGTTCGTTCTACTCAGACCATCCACACACCAAGTTAACTCATTCCAGAATTCGTCCCGCTCTTCCTCACTTCTCTCACATCCTGGCCCATACGCACTAACAAAAGCCCAATATTCCCTATCTATCCTAGCCCTAACCCACATCAGCCTAGATGACACTTCTTTCCATTCCACTACCTTATTTACTATCCATTCACTCAGCAATAATGCCACACCTTCTTTCGCTCTCCCCCTTTCAACCCCAGACACCCTACCTGTCACATCACCAAATGCCAATTCTCCTTTTCCTTTCATATATATATATATATATATATATATATATATATATATATATATATATATATATATATATATATAGATAGATAGATAGATAGATAGATAGATAGATATAGATAGATAGTAAGTTAATTGTTTTTTTTTTAAATATTACATTTATATAGTAAAAAAAAAAGTGTAACACAGACAAGGTAGCACAAATTGCTTATAAGGTATTCTTTACATAATTTACAGTACATATAAGATATTAAATCTATACACACGTGCATTCAACGCATCCTATTCTCCCTCCCTTTGGCAAGAGATATGCAGCTTTGTATAGCATCAATGTATATATATATATATATATATATATATATATATATATATATATATATATATATATATATATATATATATATATATATATATATATATGTATATATATATATATATATATATATATATATATATATATATATATATATATATATATATATATATATATATATATATATATATATATATATATATATATATATATATATATATATATATATATATATATATATATATATATATATATATATATATATACATATATATATATATATATATATATATATATATATATATATATATATATATATATATATATATATATATATATATATATATATATATATATATATATTTATATATATATGTATATATTTTATTATTATCTACCTTGGCTGTTTCCCCCTTTAATTGGGGGGTATCCGACATCAAAGACAAAAAACAATACAAATAAAGCAATAAGGGGATTACTTTGCTCCATGGGCAATGACGAGGGTGCTAGCGACCGTTCGGATGGCACTGCTGAAGTGCCACAGCCCATCCTCCCGGCACTTCCACAGCCTGTGTCGCTTCACAACTGCCAACTCCTCCTACTGCCCCTACCACAGGGCTACCTCTGTAAGATGCAGCCCCGTGGTAATAGCAGATGCCCATCAGAGCTGCGTCACATTCGCTCGCCAGTCATTCCTATTCCTAGCACGCCCGCTGTGCTTGCCTCACATCCATCCTCCTATCATTCAGGGCTCTCCTTACTTCATCCATCCATCCAAACCTAGGCCTCCCTCTAGCATACCTCCCATCAAATCTCGCATTCATCACCTTTTTAAGTAGTCTTTCATCATCCATCCTTTCCACATGGCCAAACCACCTCAGAACATTCATATCTACTCTGGCTGCAATTTCTCTCCTCACACCCGTTCTTGCTCTAACCACTTCATTCCTAACCCTATCCAACCGAGATACACCAATCACACTCCTCAGGCATTTCATCTCAAACACATGTACATTCCGTCTCTCACTTACTTTCATACTCCATAACTCTGATCCAAACATCACAGTTGGCACAACCACTTTCTCATACAAAACTTTCTTAACATTCATTTCCAATCCTCTATTCTTCATCTCTCCTTTCAACACACCCAACACTTTACATCCTTCATTCACTCTGAGACACACATCTGCTTCCACTCCACCTTTTGCAGCTATAATCGAGCCTAAATACTTAAACTGATCAACTTCTTCAAGTGTCTCTCCATTCAACATAACATTCAATCCAGCACCATCCACATTTCTTCTACACCTCATATCCTCACTCTTTCCCACATTCACCTTCATCTTCCTTCTCTCACACACCATTCCAAATCCCGACACTAACTGACACAGCTGTTCCTCTGAATCTGCCACCACCTCAGTATCATCTGCAAAGAGCAACTGATTCAGCTCCCACTCGTTATCTTCCCCATCTATCATTTTTAAACCTCGAACACGCAATCGCTCATTCACCTCTCTTACAACTCCATCAATGTACAAATTGAACAGCCATGGTGACATCACACATCCCTGTCTCAGTCCCACACTCACTGGAAACCACTCACTAACTTCATTCACTACTCTAACACAAGCTCTACTGCCCTCATACAAACTCTTCACTGCATGCAACAATTTACCATTAATTCCATATAAGCTCAAAACATTCCACATTGCCTCTCTATCAACTCTATCATACGCTTTCTCCAGATCCAAAAATGTAAAATACACATCCTTACCCTTTGCTAAATATTTCTCACATAACTGCCTAACTATAAAAATTTGATCTATACAACCTCTACCTCTCCTAAAACCACTCTGCACTTCCGCAATCACATTTTCTGTCTTATCCCTAATCCTATTAACCAGTATCCTACCATACACTTTTCCTTCCACACTCAGCAAGCTTATACCCCTAAAATTACTGCATTCATACACATCTCCCTTACCTTTGTATAGGGGCACTATACAAGCAATCACCCATTCCACTGGCACCATTGACAACATAAAGCATATATTAAACTCTCTCACTAACCATTCCAATGCAGTCACACCCCCTTCTTTCAACATCTCCGCTCTCACACCATCCATTCCAGGTGCTTTACCTGCTTTCGCTTCATATAATGCTCTTTTCACCTCTTCTCATGTATTCTCTCTCTCATTTTCATCTCCCATTACTGGCACTTGAACAGCACCCACTGCCACTATAGCTGCCTCTCTATCTTCCTCAACAATCAGCAAGCACTCAAAATATTCTGCCCATCTTTTCCTTGCATCGGTCCCTCTTAACATCTGTCCATTCACATCTTTCACTGTCTCTTCCATTATCGATTCACCCTTCCTTACTCTCTGCACTTCTTTCCAAAACTTCTTTTTATTCTCCTCATATGACCTACTAAAATCCTGTCCCCACCTAACATTTGCCAACCTCTTCTCTTCCTCTACCTTCCGCTTGGTTTCCACATTTTTCTCCCTATATCTTTCATACTTCTCCCTACTTTTACACTGCAGCTATTCCTCAAAAGCCCTCTTTTTCTCTTCCACCTTCATTTTCACCCCTTCATTCCACCACTCGCTGCCCCTCCTCACGCCACCTCCAACAAACCTCATTCCACACACATCTCTTGCATGTCCCACAAAACCTTCTTTCATCAACCCCCATTCCTCCTCTAACTCCCTAACTTCTCTTTCTTTCACCCTGTCATATGCCACTCTCAACCTGTCCTGATATTCCTGTCTCTTCTCTGGCTTTTTCAACTCTTCCACCTTCACTATTTCCCTTCTACATCCCCCCACTCTATTTCCCCACTCTTTTGCTACTACCACTTTCGCTTCAACCAAAAAATTATCAGACATCCCAGAAGCCACACCCCTAAATGCATGCACATCTTTCAATTTACCAATCATGCTCTTTGCTACCAACACATAATCCATCAGTGCTCTTTCTTTCACTCTTCCATTTGCCACTCTCATCCATGTATACTTATTTATTAACTCCTTCTTGAAAAAACTATTACCTATCACCAACTCTTGCTCCACACACATATCTAACAGTCTCTTGCCACTGCCATTCCCACCTGGTACCCCATACTTTCCTACAACCCCTTTTACCTCTCCATCACCCACTCTGGCATTCAAGTCACCCAACACAACTACATAGTTCCTTCTACTCAGACCATCCACACACCTAGTTAACTCATTCCAGAATACATCCCGCTTTTACTCACTTCTCTCACATCCTGGCCCATACGCACTAACAAAAGCCCAACATTCCCTACCTATCCTAGCCCTAATTCACATTAGCCTAGATGACACATCTTTCCATTCCACTACCTTATTTACCATCCATTC
>JAXCGZ010019114.1:50000-52500 GCA_037179515.1 Halocaridina rubra
GCCTGATATTGTAGCGCCCTTTTTAATTCTGCACTTGAAATATCATATAAATAAACTGCAATACACACTCTCATAAATGAAGAAAGGCTTAGGGAGTTAGACTTTCCAGCACTTGAAGGTAGAAGAAAGAGGATGATATGGAGAAGGTTTTTAATTTCTTTGATTATATTCACAAAGTGGACAGAATACAAGATTTTCATATGGGTGGCTCTGGAACTAAAGGTCATTGTTTGAAGGTTTATTGGTAAACTTCTTTGCAGGATATAAGGAAATACATTTTTAGTGTAAGACTAGTTGATGACTGAAATTCGCTAAGGTAGGAAATACTTAATGCTAACTGCAATCTCAATTTTAAGGACAAATATGAAAATCATCATAGACAGAGACTATGAAATTGCAACCGATAAGGAGACGGGGAGTAGCGAATGAATACAGACATACATACATACATACATACATACATACATACATACATACATACATACATACATACATGCATGCATGCATGCATGCATACATACATACATATATACATGCATGCATACATATATACATACATACATACATACATACATACATACATACATACATACATACATACATACATACATACATACATACATACATACATACATACATACATACATGCATACATACATACATACATACATACATACATACATACATACATACATACATACATACATACATGAAAACTTCCTTTGCTGATGCACTAAAGGGGAATGTGGCAGTAAAAGAGGCTGTAAAGGTGGTGGCACTGGAAAACATACAAACAGTTGACTATAAAGAGACAGTAATCGAAAAAATGAAAGACGTTGTGATGGAAAGGGCAAACCCACTCATCAGACAGGCACTTGATAAGGAGAAGACAGTGGTAATCTCAGGCATAAGTGAATCCCAGGAGCCAACATGGCAGGGGAGACTTGAAGAAAATAAAGCTAGGGTTGTAGACCTGATAAGAAAGCTTGGAGTAGTATGTGGTCCTGAGGATATTGTAAACATACACCAACTAGGTAAATATTCGAGGGAAGGAAAGCCGAGACCAACAAAAGTAACCTTTGAGAGAGGGGAAACATGTAGGGAAATATTGTTGAGAAAAAAAAGTCTAAAAAACCTTCAAGAATGCAAAGAAGTGTTCATTAGACGATACAGAACACAGGAAGAGATGGGAAAGATCAAAAACTTGTTGCAAGAGGCAAGAAGGCTAAATGATGAAAGAAATGAAGAAGAGAAGAAAAATTTTCGTTACAGAGTACTTCCAGACAAAGAGGAGATAAAGAAGATAATGACAGAAGATCAGGGGATGGGGCCTCATTAAAACTGTTATACACAAATGCTGATGGATTAGCTGGTAAGGCAGTAGAATTAATAGATAGGATTCACAACAGTAAGGCAGATATAGTAGCAATTAAAGAGACTAAGTTGAATGAGGACATAAACAGTGTCACAGTTTTCCTAAGGGCTTCAGAATACTAAGGGTTGAAAGATCTGAGAGGACTGGTGGAGGGATAGCACTGCTCATAAGTGAGAGGATTCAAGTTGAAGAAATAAACTTGGCTATAGAAAGTGAGTTCAGGGAATTTCTTGTTGCTCGCATAAATACTGGGTCAGAGAGCATTATAATAACTGTTGCATACAACCCACAAAGGAACCAAAATAGGCTTGAAATTTATGAGGAAAGTCATATAGGTACTATTGAAGTCATAAACTCAGTTGTTAACATGGCACGGGAGAAAAAATGTAGGATTTTGATTATGGGAGACTTTAATCATAAAGAGATAGATTGGATAAATCTTGACCCACACAGTGGTGAGGACTCATTCGGCGCAAGTTTCCTAGATTGCGTACAAGGGAATTTCCTACACCAACATGTAATGGAACCAACAAGGGCCAGGGGTGGGGATGAGCCATCACTACTTGATCTAGTGTTCACAGATAATGTGTTGGATATTGAAAATATTGAGTATGAACCACCAATTGGAAAGAGTGACCACTGTGTGTTGTTGATGGAGTATATCATTGAAGATATTCTTCCTGAGAGTAGAGGCACTGAGGACATGAGGAGGAACTATCCGAAAGGAGATTACATCAAAATGAATGAGCTTTTTGCAGTTATTGACTGGAGAACCTTATTTTACAACAAATCTGTACAAGAAATGTATGACATCTTTTGTGAGAAATATGGGAAGATAGTAGATTGCTGCATACCTGTCACCAAAGTAGGTGTAATTCATGCCAGAGAGAAATGGTTTGATAATGGGTGTAAAAGAGCTAAGGAGTGGAGAGACAAGTTTTGGAAAAGGTATAGGAGGAGAAAAAACATAAATGCCTGGCAAACCTACAAAAGAGCAAGAAATGACTACCTAAGTAAAAGGAGAGAGGCAGAGAGAGATTATGAGAGGGACATCACCAGGAAGGCTAAAGAAAATCCCAAGCTTTTCCACAGCTTTATCAGAGGAAAACTGAAGGTAAAAGAACA